>CAJHQP010007971.1:0-29390 GCA_905132765.1 Moricandia arvensis
GAGTAGAATAACCTATATGTCGATTGTACTTCTGTGTCTCTGGAAATCTTGGTTGTCATTTAGCGCAGCGACCAGTCACGTGGTATATAGAGGGGTGAATTTTTTAGGGTTTTGTATTAACTCATTGCGTTTTTTTCACTTAGTATTAATTCTCAAGTATTTTTCATAATTGAATTCTATTATGAGTACATTTTTTTTACTAGTATTGAAGTGATATTAGTCTTGAGAACAATTAATAAGAAGTGGCTTTAACTCTCAATGTTGGAATATTAAATATTTCCTTTACGATGTTATGTATTACTTAAGTATTTCAGGCTTTAAATACAATGGACTTAAGAGACTTTTACTAGGTTATCGATATGTTCTATATTCCATTTCAATCGAACACACATATGGTCAGTGGATTCTAACACATAAACTCACTTAGATCTAGATAGAGGATTTCGGTCTTGGATAATTAGATTTTTTGGATAGTCTTTCGAAATCTCGTATTTGTACTCTAGGTGAAATTGCTGGACAGGACATGAAATAAAAAGCAGTTGGAAAACATGTAATACATCCATCCTAAGCAATTCGGTTCTAAAGATCAGGAGTTTTATTAGATCAGTATACTTAGGGTTAACTGACAGCACTAACTTTAGCAGTTTATAATAAATACATTAACTGGCATCAGTACATGATAGCAGGAGATATATAGAAACGATAAACACAGATCTTTGGGCTCAGACGAGTACTGCATAAAGAGACAATGAGACTGAATACTCGTATCAGTTGCAGAAACAATAATATTATAGGCAGTTGATTGGAATTCACCCTTCGCTTATCTAAGCTTATAGAGTTAAGTTAAAGCTCGGTTCTAATCTCTATTTATAATATTTAATATAGATATTGGTTACAGACGATAGATATGATCTCAGAGATCAAGGTGCTCAGTTCCATCCTCGTATGTTTATTGACTTCAACTCAGAAGCGCATAATCACAGGTTTATAGTATTAGCGTTTTTTCAAAAAGATTGAATCTGGCAATCCTAAAGACACACTTACAACAGTAAAGTCTGAGACTAAGCTACCTCGACCATCTTAAACAGTTGAGTAGTAACCCTGAATCAGTTGACCTTTTTATGTAATATAACGAACAGGAATTTCACGTACAAGAAACATGGCTTTAAGGCAGGTTAGAATGAAGGCTGTACTTAACTAATGAATACCAACGGTTAGATCGGAGTTTCTTAAACGAGATACTCTACTCTCACATGATCTTACACACACAAAACTGTAATGGACTCACAAAAGAGTAAGAATGAGGAGATATTGAGTTCATTGCAAATTTAACGAGAGACTTGCACTTAGTTGGTAGTTTAGGTGGAGTGTTTACTAACTCAATTAGAACAAGGTTTTCTGATGGTTACTATATAACTTTCAGTAAGATTAAAAACAACTGGACTTCACAACATAGGTGGACAATGGATTTTTCTCGATACGCGCAGCAAGGTTCACTTACTATGATAATGTTTCTCTTTATATGATTTTTACTCATTTCTCTATAGATTTTTGTCTCGGACTTCGAAAATTCATGTTTTTTCCAGTACAGATAAGCACAAAAACAATAAGCACACAGTCGTTCTCAAGGGGTTACAGCTAAATACTAGCATGAGAGCACGCTGTTCTTGCCACATAGAGATGTCTCTCAAGACTTACAAATAAGCAGCAAGTTGAGTAAAGGAAACAGAGCTGGCAATCCATTACTCTGTTCCACACCTCAAACAGTCATCCAGCAATAGCTTTCCCGTTGTCATTCCTTATTAAATAAATGTTGATAAAAATAACTCTGGATTGAAAAGATGAGGTCTGTTCAATGTCACATAGATTGATTGTCTAGCAGGCGGAGAAACAGCATAGCTATAAGCTCTAGTTTAGCAGCTTGTCGTCTTGTATCGCGCTTTTGCAGGCAGACATAGGTGCATGGAAAAGAAGACCTGGTGGTATTAATAGGCATGAATTATTTAAAGAAGCTTGTTACGGTATTTTATCAGACATGTTGACTATAATAATTTTCTTCACCCACTCTAATCGTATTCACATTGTCATCTGCCTGTCAGAAGCCAAAGTATATATCGTAACCCTTAATCAAAACTATTGCAGATGTCCAATCTATAGATTTGTTTACATTGACCAGAACTTACAAGGGAAGTCTTACGACCACCAAATAGAAATCCCCGTCGAGTTGCAATTAATTCCGTGTGTCGGTTGTCTATTATTTTTAATATATGATCTGATGCCTCTCAAACTTAAATATGTGATTTGTTTCAAAAGTATTGTCACGATCCTATACAAAGAATTATACGCGTCACATAGTATGTCGTGAGGGTCATTAACACTCCCTCCCCTCGCTCCTAAAGATATTCGTTAACCGTGAATTCTCATAGCTAAAATCTACATAGTGGTAGCAACAATTTCACTGGGACATACCACATAGGGTATTGTGATACAGAACTATGTTCTGGGATAATCCGCTCTGAACTTCATCTTTATCCTTCCATGTGACTAAACTCTCTGGTAGCTTGCCTACACAAAATACTATGAACTTGGAAGTAATTCTTTCTGTTTCTAATCTCTTGATACGAGATAGAACATATCTTGATTTAAACAAAAAGAGACCATTCAGGAAATAGTTTAGGAAATCTGGGTTTTTGCATAATTCTCACTGGTACACGTGTATGTGCTAGCGTCCTATAATTCGGCAAATCACAAAATAGATGCGTTTACGAGCACTAGAGTATCATTTTGGTATCATAGAAAATATTAAAAACAGCTGTGAAATGGAGTAGAGATAGAACATATGTAAGTGTACGGTATGAGTTCATCAAAGGTCGGTTAGAGAACTGACTTCCTTCAACTGGCTAAGCAAACAATGCTGATGAGCGCATAATGAGAACTGGACGGGATGTGGTCGAAATGTTTTCTAACTTTCTTGCAACGAACCGCTCTCCACCTTTCCTTTTGGAGGTCTTTACTGGGGTTAAAGAAGCATAAATCATTCACAGTTCAAGAGATGAGTTCCTGCTTAGTGAATGAGCAGACTCGAGCGTACTAGCATCATTTAGATATATAGTGTGGGTCTCTCTTAGGGGCTTCATTTGCTCTATATTTCGCGCTGGAATTATCATTACTCTTATCGAAGAGATGAAAGATTGCATAATACTAGCTATCAAAGTCATGGAGCCAGAGGATTCCTTCTCGCTCTCAACAATTGTCCGCGTCAGACTCTTCAACGGTCATCACATCAACGCCGCTTTTGGCCAATTACTTTGTCAGCGAGTATATTGCCCGCGAGAGGCCGCTACAAACTTGGTGTATCTACGGGACCATGTTCGACCATAACGAGGCTTCGTATAGTTGACCGATAAAATCTATGCCAAACATGATACTTCGACGTGTGTTCCAGCGTCATTGTTTGAGTTAGTAGAATTTCTATTCTAGACGCGCGCGTCAAAGAAGCTTATCCCAACGACGGGTTCACATGTGCATCGATACCATTTAAACTTAATCGATTACCTTTCACAGATTGATGGTTTCTAACTACATATACAGTTCGGTCTTGAGCATATCGTTTACTGGAATAGAGAAACTGGGACCTTACGCAATTGGATGTAGATCAGAGTTTATCGATAAGATTGTGTTGGTATAATATAGGCTGCCGATTACTCATAAGCTGTAAGGAGAAAGAGTAGGGGTTTCTGGTCTAGAATGTTTACTGTAAATATAGGCTTGAAAGGGAGACTGTAGACGGGCACACATTCATTGGGATTGTGTTAAAATTAAATATTTTGCCTTCTCTAATTAATAATTAAAAGGGATAGGCAATGCATCAGCTACTATTCTGTCCTGACGGTTTATACCTCTAGAATTTTTTAATTTATAGTATATCTCACTACGTATTACAAGTGTTACTCATATATTTTTGTTCTGTATAGTTCTTCTGTTAAAGGTAGGTTTTAATAATTGTGAGAACTGGCTTACATTCGGACTAACGTTACTAATGTTGCTATTAACCTCAATAGATACAGTATCATTCATTGGCGGGTCTCTAGGTTTTCATGCAGAATGGATATATATCAAGAAATAAAAGTCATCAACTGTATAAAATATAAAATAAATGGTAAATCTCAAGATATTATCTGTCAGTTCGAATCTGAGTATTCTTTGGAAGATATGTAGCGCCATGGTGATCTCATGAGGTGTTCAAATGGTCTAATGATTATATCTGTTGCCAAGATTATCAACTGTGAGAGATTACTGTAAAATGCTGTCTTTATCACGGGCAGATGGATAATAATTTTGATTATCTACGACTACATAACAAGATCAGATGAGAGCTGTAAAGCAATAGGTAAAATATGAAGATGTGCTATTTATAGGTGCTTTCGATGATGCCTCTATAAAGGAGAATATTGGTGGCTAGTATTACAAAGAATTTCCTCGAAGTATCTTCTCCTAGTATCCGGATACGGTTGTATCGCGATAAGTAAAGAACAATCGCAACGTAATCTCTGTATACAATGTCTCATTACAAATATGCGCCCTTAATCTTGATTATCAAGGCTATAAATTAACATCTATCTCAGCATCTTTTTAATATAAATTTATATTAGGTTCTCTTCTTGGTTTTCTGTTCCTTCTAGTGCTAAGTCGGAATTCAGGCAAGTAAAACAGAGGCTTGCGGTCAAATGTTGTAAATCCTAAAGGGTATTACTTCGTCTGCTTCAGTGAGAAGGACGAGCGAAACTGATCATCTTGAACTGCTGACTTCAAGATTGGAAGTCTTTTCATATCCAGATAAACGTTTCTTCGGTCTCAAGCATCAGCAACAATGTGCTTTACCCTGATGGTATACTTTCTTCCAGGGTATTAACATGTGTCAGCATTCAGCTTGACGATAAAATCGGGCATCATTCCGCCGATTGCCTATGCAGGATTAAAATCAGCGTTGCTGTGATAAGGGGAATGATTGAGATGGGTCAAGCGGAAGACCTTTGGAGTCTCTCTTGTATCTCATATAGTGGAGTTATGCGGCAAACATCGACAGAGTCTGAGTGCTACTGACGGCCATTTTCAAGGTCTAGTGGACATTGAGTAGTGTTACTTTCAGTGCTTTCTTATGTTGTCTTGATCGCAGCTAGGTTGTTGATGAGCTCAGTTTTTATGGTAATGGCATCAGTACTTAAACGATTATAGTAAAAATGTATGTCAGGCTACCTTTGTATAGGTTCGGTGTACCTGATGATTGGGGTTTTTTAGCAGAACAGGCTAAGGCACAGCTTAAGAATTAGGTGAAAGAAGACAAAAGATGTTGGATTTTAAGTATGCAAACAACGTAATGCTTGCTTCAGTTTATCAGAACGCTTCATCGGTTTCTGGACTCCATTCATATAGTTGACACCTTTAGCCAGTCAGACGAGTCAGTGGCTTGGATATGCTTGGCGAACCCTGTGAATCAAACTTTCGGTATAGCTGCCAATCAAGGAAACTCGCAATCATCAGTACAGGAAAGTCGGACGAGCGCATCTTTATAGCTAGCAATCTTTTTCGTGGATCAACTGACAACTCCTTGTTTTGATACCGATGAACTAAATGAAGCCAACTATCTCTTCCAAAACGGCACTTAATCTCGTGTTCTTCGGCCTAGCTTCTGGGAATATATGAGATGTCATCAGTGTATGATGATAACAACTCGTCCAAGTAGTCTGAAATACTTCGTTATTAGACGCATGAAAGCAACGGGGCGTTGTTAGACCAAGTGGCATTACTACAACTCGAATGTCCATATCGTGTCTAGGCAGTCTTCATGATGCGGTCTCAGAAATCTGGAAGTTTGGTGATAGCCGAAGCTAGATCGATCTTAGAAACCACCTCGCTCCTGTGCAACTGGTCTAGTTAGCTCATCAGATTTCTTGGAAGTGGTACTGTACTTGATGGTCCGTGTTGATTCCCGATAATCGATCACATTAACGCATGCTTCCGTCTCTTCTTCTTGCACGACAACACGGGTGCTCCCATGTGATGAACTAGGACGAATAAACCTTTACTCTAGTAGAGATCGCTAACTGCTGCTTCAACTCAGAAAGCCTCGGCCGGTGCCATCATATGGTGCTTTTGCATATTACGGCTGTTATCAGGTTCTAAGGTTATACGTAATGGATTACTTCTCGATGGTGGAGTCTTCCAATGCCCTAAACACATCTTCGTATTCTTGACACTGAGAATGTCTTCTAAGTTATTCGTCTTTCTCATCTCTACATAGGTCTGTAGTTAAGTAACTAAGTAGTCTTCTCGACTCTGCTCCAGATAGATTTTTCACTCTGCAAGCTGATACCACGCATGCTCTGAAGCTCGGTATTATGCCATAGTAAGCTACAGAGAGGTTGGTATCGCTTTCAACGTAATCTGTCTCTCGACCACTAATCTGAGCTGAGCTCGATATCTAGACAGCCAATCATTCCAGTATTACAGTCGTACTGCTGTCCATGGAAGTACTACCAGATGAGCTGGGAACACCATTCTCTTGGATAAACAATCGGACTCTTAGATAGCAGCTTTAGTTTCAAGAACTTGATCTCAAGAGTTAGAACGGGAATACTTAATTCACTTTAGTAAACGTCTCTTCAATCTCAACGACTATCTGTCAGGAGCCTACAAACTATTTGTTGCTCCGATCAAACAGGATATAGGGCAGATATACGCCACCAACGCGAAAAGAATATAGACATAATTGACTTCGAGGTCAATTATTCATTCACAAATTGTATGTAACATAAATGGCAAATAAAACTCTCAAAGTGGTAAGAAAACGGGACCTGAGATAGGACCTTTCGTGGTCGGATGGTCTAGTAATTCTTAAGCATAGCCTACGGGCTGTAGCTCTGACGCTTGTTCGCAAAGTCAAAGTAAGCGGTGGGTTAAACCATGGTACGCGGTGGAACTCAGCGATGCAGCAGGCTGAGTAGAATGTGTGAGTGGACAAGAAGTCGCATAATGTCGTGCCTCGACAAGTCAGCAAGTGATGTGAGATGGTACGCCCCTTCCCTGCTGGTCGGAATTGCCGCATGGTCGGACATCTCATGCCTACATGGCCACTGCCCACAACTGAAAAGTCAGGGGTTCTAGTCTCGGTCTCCCGACGACCTCCGAAAGACTCTCACTCACATCCCTCTGTGCTCACCGGAGATGCTGACGCTGGAATTGAATAGATGGATCGCTTGTGGTGCATAATGGCTAGAAGGAAGTTCTCTAAACAATCTCGCAATGTCTCCTCAACATTCACATGCATGCTCCACAATGATCGAGAAATGCTATGAAACTGCTACTGCTCGAGTCTGCTCCTGATATCGGACTAAGTCTAAGAACACTTCGGATATCATCAGCTCATCTTCCTGGTCAAAGCGTCCATACTGCTGAGACGTGTGAACTCGGGCCTCATACACTCAAACAGATAAACTCTCCTGAACTAGCTCATAACTTAATCTCCATCTGTCTCTTGCTCTGGTGGAATACTTTCGAATGAACGGCAGTACGGAAGTCATCCAAGTCAGCTGAAATCTCCAAAACTGCCTCTCTACATCATAACACAATGATTGCTTCGCTTCTCAGATAGTAACAGCGCAGTCGTCTCTGATTCTACCGTCACGATAGCAGCGAATTCTTAGATTCTACGGAGCACGGATAGCTAGCGAATTCTGTTCGAGGATGCGCAGCCATGCATCATGCTTCAAAGGGATCAGTCTCCCTGGTAGTGCTTCGTCCCAAGTTCTTCATAATCATGAGGCTACAATCTATCAGGAAGTCCGGATGAGAAGTGGTAGGTATTGGAGCTGCTGAGCACGTTGTGCATTCAGTGCATGATCCTGTAAACGGATGCTCTCGCATCACCGAGAATAGCTACCAACGCCGGATCTGTCGAACTGTGCAGGGTCTGCTGCCGGTGTGTTGTTTCAGCAGTGGACCGTGTGGAATATCATTCTGCGGGACCATCATGTGCGGCAGGATGATGCAGCACATGAGCGGGATGATCAGCAGCATGAGCATCATAATCATGTACACATCTTCTCGATGTCTGTATAGTACGGATCAGGTGTCATAGGCATCTGAATTTGAGGGCTATCATATATGATCTCAGACGGATAGCTCTGCTGGTGCATGATTGTTGTTGTCGCTGCAGCTAGGAGTAGAGACGTGGTGCGCGGAGTAGATGGCAGTGAAGAGTCTGGAGATGATTGAAACAAGTATCGGTAGATAGATCCACACGTCGTGCCCAGTCTTGGTGGCATCTGCAGCGAAAGTTCATGATGGTAATTTTCTACGCCAGTTCTATCCATTTCTAAAGAAGGACAAACAGCATGTCTAGTTATGCCTAGCGACAATACTCGGAAAATATTGGATAACCAGTCCCATCTAGCAATCATAGAACAATGCTCTGATATCCACCTTGTTGTGCACGATCGTAGATGACCGGATAATGACACAGTCGATGTTCTTGAAAGCCGACTCCGAGTTTTCATAGAAAATTAACAATCACCTTGGACTAGCAATTTGAGAAAACCAACGCTCCTACGCGGATATCGGCCAGGCTTTCACCCCGACCGAGTATCGATAGTTAGTTCCGTCCGGACAAGGACTATATCAATATGAGTACTCGTGGTTTATAAACATCTTTTATACATTATTGTTTACTTTTAAACATCTTACAAGTGTTATAGTTCACCCTACGGCTAACACTCCAAGCAACGTTTACAGTAAATATACAACAAAGATACGTTGCGAAAGGACAACAAAATACTACGCTGGTTGGCGCGTTCTTTCGTTCAAAAAGAAGAGGTCTCCCACTTAGTGGTTACTGCACAGTATTACTTCAACCATGAGTCGGTGAGTACTAGTTTACCAGTGATCTAGATCACTACACAGTCAATAGTACACTCAACATCTCGAAGAATGAACTGACATACAGTACTGTGATTATACTTTATATATTATTCGTCAATGGTGATCTCATTTTATTTATCACGTCTTGCTTACCCGCTTCAGTACACTTCAATTTATATTACAATCTATATACTAACTCGACAAAGCCACAAAGGCTAACCAGAGTAGTGAGTTAGCATTATCATCATCCTCGAACGTCTAATAAACATTCGGGATCTGCATCGTCATGCAGTACACGGCCTCCAGGTGCTACCATCATCGTGTCTCAGTGACCGTGTTCCATTCGCAGGACAAGTCATCGTAATGGCGGGAATTTAGGGATATGTTTATTTAATAATGAGTTTCACTTAATTACTTAATTCCTCAATTATTTCATAATTTTATCCACTTATAATTAGTCCTTAAGAACAGTACTGAAGAAGTGGCTTAACACTCAAATGTGTACTTTTTTCAAATATTTTTTCCCTTACAGTGTTAAGTAGTTTACATTAGTTAAACAATTCACACATTTTCAAGGATTAAAGAGACTTTACTATTACCGATATAGTTCTATTCATTCATCACACCACATATGTGATCTAACACCACATCACTCTAGACTCACTAGAGATTGTCTGGAACTGATTTTGGATAAGTCTCTAAACGTTCTTGTACTAGGCCTGACGGACTGAAATAAGCAGTTCGGAAACATGATCATCCATCCAAACAATTTCCCGTCTTCGGAAGAAGGATGTACTTAGATCTAGATCCATTTGTTTCAGGACATCAACTTAGCAGTTTTATACTAACTCAGACTAGGATCAGTACATGATAGGTTCAGACATAACAGCTTGGCTCAGATCCAGTACTAGACAAGATCAATCTGTTCGGTTCAGACAATAATATTAGGCAGTTGGTTCAACTCTCACTGCTGTAAAGTGGGTTAGAGTTAAAGCTCGGTTCTACTCCTCCTATTTCATATCAATTTGGTTCAGACAAGAGTTGATTCAGGACAAGGCCACAGTTCATCATCGTTTTAACTTCACTCAGACATAAACAGTTTGCTAGTCAGTTTTCAGACGATTGATTCAACGAAACTAAACTAAACTGACAGTAACATACCATCTTAACACAAGTGATCCGACCATACCTTAGACTAACAACACATGGTAAATTCCTCAGAACATGGCTAAGGCAGGTAGACAAGGCTTACCCTAGATCACCACGGTTAGATGGCGCCTTAAACAGGATCTCCTCTCATGCTTATACCACAGCTGTATTGGACAGCAAAGAGAGATGAGGCTCTGAGTTCATAACTAGAGAGCTGAATAGGTTTAGGGTTTACTACAAACATCATTACCTCTGATCCGCTTCTCTAGACAAACTGATCCAACCATGTGGATGATTGTCGTTCAGCGTCCTTCTTGATGCTTTCTCTTGATTTTTACTTCTTTCTCTCTGTATTTTCTTTCACTGACATTCTCTCTTTCTCTCACGCAACAAAAACATGCAGTCAAGCTCCTGACAGGAATTATATCGCTGAGAGTGTTACCTAGCTGAGTGTCTCAGCTTTCACAAAGCATAGTGAGCAGATAGCTGGATTTCCATGCTCACCACACCGCAGCACGCTTAGCAGCTTCCATTCTTCCTTTTAAGAAAGGTATTTATAATCATGTGTTCTCACATGCTCTGTCAGCAAGCAGGCAGCTTGGTGTTTGTCATGTGATTCTGTGTGCTGGGAAAGCAGGCAGACAAGGTGCTGAAGGACCTATGGATGGTTTATAAGGAATTTTAAGAGAGCTTGTCGGTATTTTTACAGACAGTTTCGACTAAAATTTCTCGACGTTTGATTCGTTGTCTTGCTTCAACAAATCATCTAACTAATAAAATTCGACAACATAATTATTACTTGATCAGAACTAACAAGAGAAGTCCTTCGACCGCAAGAATCTCGTCGAGTCATTAATCATTGGTTGATCTTTATTTTTAATTATGGATCGATTAAACTCAAATCTGACTTTTGTCAAGAGTTTCTCGGACCAAATTATATCCACACCCCTGCGTGAGGGTCAGTTAGCACCGCTAGTGGCCAGGAATGTCTCTAACGATAATCGGGTTTTCTGGGTTCTACGCTCATATTTAGCACTATGATATGCAGCTAGATCGCAGTTATGATGCGTACGGGCAGGTTCTCAAGTACACCTTACCGGAATCTCTAGTGGCTCTATCAGCGAAAACGAGCGTGACTGGTAGGTGAATTGTGTTAGCGACGTGACTGCAACTGAATAAGACATTTGGTACACTAGAGCTAATCGCAGAGGGATCTTTGGCATCTCTCATTGCTAATAGTGCAGTCAAAACCACACCGGGATCAGGGAGTTTAAGTGGAGTTTCTTGAATAATCTCGCTCACTCTTTGGATACATCATTCAACAGTGTGTCTGTTCATGGAATCCTCACGCGATGCGCGCATCTTTCATGTACTGCTTATAGCAGATGAGATGTGACATGGCATCGCTAGCAGCTCTCATGATTAGTTTGTCAAACTCCTTTCTTGCAGTTGATTTTTCTAGCTGCTTTCTTCTTCTTCTTAGCATTTTTGGAGGATATGGGGGGTGTGCGCGTCGGTTGTAATAATTTGTCTCTCCCTCTGATGGACATAGCGTTACTCGCACCTTGGTTGTCACATCTCTTAATGTCTCGGTCTCAGAGTTTCAAATTTTCGTCAATGTCGAGTATATCAGCATCTAACTTCTCGATGAGGTCGGTTCGGCTATTCTATGGTTTTCTGTAAGACTTGATTCTTTTCAGCTTCGTAAACTTCTTTCGTGTCTGTCACAGTGGTGTCGTATTTGGTTTTTGTGTTGCTTGTGTAATTGCAGTGCTTCCTAATCATTGGTCTTTCCAGACTCATCCACATCTGAGAACTCAACTTGTTTTTCGCGAAGTCGGAAGAAACTCATCGTGCCTCACCATATGTTGAGATATGCTATGTCCGCCAGAAGGCCACAACTGATGCTAGATGCTTTCTAACTCGGATCGAGTGCTTGCTCCTCTGTGTAACATTGGTGTTCCTTCTTTGGGTGCCTCTCTTTTTCAAAAGCTCTACCTTAAGATATTGACTATCAGCTTTTAGAAATTGCAGGGCTTCGGTGCCGAAGTTCCCTCGCTGGCTGTATAAAGGATGGTTTGATAGTCTGGTTTAGTCTCTATGGAAAGTGTTGAGTGAGTTGGGGTTCTGAGAATCCATGGTGCGGGCACGAAAGCAGGTAGCTCTTGAACCTCGTCCAGGCGTTTTAAAAGAATTTGCGGCTACTTGAATGAATGTGATATTCTCTCTCGTTCCCAGTATCCCTCCTCGTCAAAGAGTGATTGATGAAGCACTTCTAATATCTTCCAACAAGTCAGGGATCCTGATGGTAGCTGGTTCAGCCACCTCCTGGAGTCACTTCAAGGGAAAAGGAAAAACATTTGCAGCAATTGAAATCGTCGTTCACCTGTCTCTAGCATCTCATGTATCGTCGGTGTTCAGTAGAAAACCACTTACTGATTTTTGTGCGCCATAACTAGGAGTTGATATCAATGCTCAGAGCCTCATGTATGGTTTTAAATAATCGAATTGCATACTATATGAATAGCCTAACACCTCCTGCTCGCTCCATGTGTTTTAGGTATTCAGCATTGCATTCATGCTTATTTCACTCTTGAGATTTAGTGATTTGATCAGGATGCACCCTGGATTATTAATGAGTTTGGCTTGCTTCGTTGCTTTTATTGTTCATTGTTCTATCAAGATACTTTCTTTATTACTGAACTAATAAGTACTACATGCTTCCGCTGTGCGGGTCGTTGGTAATAATTGTCTCTCCCTGATGACATAGCGTTACTCGCAATCTTGGTTGTCAATCCTCTTAATGGTCTTCCTCAGAGTGTTCAAAATTTTTCGTCATGTCGAGTATCAATCAGATTAACTTCTCATTGAGTCGTGGCAGGCATATTCTATGGTTTTCTGTAAAGACTTGATTCATTTTTCACTTTAAACTTCTTTCGTGTCTGTTCACAGTGGTGTCGTAGTTGCTTGTGTAATTGCAGTGCTTTTCCTAAATCATTGTCTTTCAGATCATCACATCTGAGAACTCAACTTGTTTTTCGAAGTCGGAAGAAACATCATCGTCCTCACCATAATGTTGAGATAAGCTATGTCCGTCCAGAAGGGCCACAACTGATGCTAGAGTCTTTCTAACTCGGATCGAGTGCTTCTCCTCTGCGAACATTGGTGGTTCCTTCCCTTTGGTGCCTCTCTTTTCAAAAGCTCTACCTTAAGATATATTGACTATCAGCCTTTTAGAAATTGCAGGGCTTCCGGTGCCGAAGTTCCCCTCGCTGGCTGTATAAAGGATGGTTTGATAGTCTAGGTTAGTCCTCTATGGAAAGTGTTGATGAGTTGGGGTTCTGAGAATCCATGGTGCGGGGCACGAAAGCAGGTAGCTCTTGAACCTCGTCCAGGCGTTTTTAAAAGATTTGCGGCTACCTTGAATGAATGTGGATATTTCTCTCCTCGCTTCCCAGTATCCCTCCTCGTCAAAGAAGTGATTGATGAAAGCACTTCTAATATCTTCCAACAAGTCAGGGATCCTGATGGTAGCTGGTTCAGCCACCTCCTGGAGTCACTTTCAAGGGAAAAAGGAAAACATTTGCAGCAATTGAAATCGTCGTTCACCATGTCTTCTAGCATCTCGATGTGATCGTTCGGGTGTTCAGTAGGAAAACCACTTAACTGATTTTTGTGCGCCATAACTAGGAAGTTGATATCAAGCTCAGAGCCTCATGTATGGTTTTAAAATAATCGAATTGCATACCTATTGGAATAGTCCTGTTGGGGTTTAGGTATTCAAGCATTGGCAATTCATGCTTTATTTCACTCTTCGGAGATTTAGTGATTTGATCAGGGATTGCAGGCCCTTGATTATTAATGAGTTGGCTTGCTTCGTTGCTTTTATTGTTCATTGGTTCTATCAAGACTACTTTCTTATTATCAGAATCAATAAAGGGGTACTTACATGCTTCCGGCTGATCGGTATCGATAGATGTCAATGGAAGGGTGTTGCCTGACAGTAGTGGACTAACGTTGATCGATTCTTGTTGTCCTGAATCCATATTCTCTCTTGAAAGTACCTGCGTCATGAGGATCAGGGAAAGAATAATTGAGCAAACAGTAAAGTAAAAATCTAGACAATATCCTAAAAAAAATCTAATGGCAATAAGAAATAGTCCCAGAAACGACGCCAAATTTGATGTGGGGTTTTATATCACTCTCAAGTTAACCCTATTTCCCACTTTTACTCTCTCAAAAAAGAGGTTTGGTGTAGTACTTAGGTATCGAATCCACAGAGACTCTAGGATTGCACAATAGGCTTATTGCTTTCGAATTAAAGCTAGGATCCGACTCTGAGTTTCTGGCCGAGCAATCCTAAATGCTCTGAAATAGCCAAATCCCCAATTGCTTCGAGTGAGTACGTAGACCTATAAGTACTCTAAAAAGTATCAAATGCATATAAAAGAATCTAAAACACTCTATATATCATGGGTAAAATAGGTAAAATCCATGACATATCAGGTTTCAAGTTGGGTACTTTGTAAATTAGGCTACTGCGCGTCAACCGTTGATCGATGCAAGGGGCATCGTCGATTAACGCCATGCTCTGCCATGACTCGTAATTTGTTGATTTTGAACAGATATGGATTTCTCTCTCTCTCTCTCTCTCTCTCTCTCTCTCTCTCTCTCTCCTCTCTCTCTCCATCTCTCTCTCTCTCTCTCTCTCTCTCTCTCTCTCTCTCTGAGCTTCAGAAAGTCTCATAATCTCTAAAATGCTCCAAAATGCACCTAGACATGAAAATTCTCTAAAACATATCCTAAGCACACATAATAGAACCCAAATAGGGCTATAATTGTTGGGGTGGATCAAAATCGGTCACGACGAAATCAAAGGCTCAAGTCCTTGGAACATCTCCTTCTGAAGGTCTCGGTACATGAAACTTTTCAAAGAACGATCAAATCGCAATGGGTAAGTCATCATATGGGAAAAGTCCCAAACTTGGCGTACTTGGTCACCATATGGCGACCTGACCTCGACCAGTCGGGTTGCCATATGGGGACCTGACCTATCCACGTCCGGGTCGCCATATGGTGACCTGAACCTGACCAGTCTGGGTTGCCATATGGCGACCTGACCTGTCCAATCCGGGTCGCCATATGGCGACCTGACCTCGACCAGTTCAGATTTCCATATGGCAACCTGACCTGTCCAAGTCCGGGTCACCATATGGCGCCCCGATCTCACCAAGTGATACGCCCAAAATTGAAGGATCACTCTAAGGTTGAAGGATTGGATAAGTCTTGCACCGAATGAGCTAGAAAGCACAAACGATCAAGGGACGTGGATCGAATGTCGCACAAGGGCTGCGGAAGACCCTTGATATTCCAACTCCTAAGCCCGAAGATATGACTCACTCCGGTGACTTAGAAGCTACGATGTTCGATTAAGAACAAAGGATTCAACAAGAATAAAAAAGAAAGGTTTCTGATTAAAAATGTTGAATTAACAAAACAATACAATAGCTAGCCTTTATATAATAGGCTATGGGATAGACCAAAGGTCTAAACTTATTCTACGAAATACAAAATAGATAAATATGTTGGACTTGACCAAAGGCCAAATTTTGAAAGTTGTGGTCGAAAAACTCTTCAGCTGGTCTCGCCCTTCGCATGGTCGCCGGTCAAAGAATTGCCATCAGATTGATATATTATTCGACCATGACATGTAGTTTCTTATTGGGCCTTTTTTGAACAACTTCAAACACTGATTTCATAATGAGAAAAAGGCATGCATGTTTTGTGTCAAGTCCATTAGCTTCTCTCGGTCTAGAACTTCATGGATCAAACCGATAAGGCCCATAAACAGCCCATTAAGCCAAGCTATGATCAGTTGCCTAGCTGGTTCGTACCTGATTTTCATACCTTGATCCATGATGCTGGTCAAGGTCGCATCATTCCCTCCTCGTTTAGAAGGATTTGTCCTCAAATCCGGACCTTTTAGGATGAATGAACCAACATGGTTTTGCTCAGCCAAGGTGTTTCTACTGTTCTTGTGCACACATGCCCCTATTCTAGGCTCAAAGATGAAATGTTGTAGACCCTCTTCAGGCCTCAGTAGCTCCACTGGGTCATACTCCTTGCAAACGAATGGTTGAACCAGTTTATCACTTGATAAAGAACCAAGAATATAACCTGAAGCATAAGCGGTTGTGAGATCTTTTTCATGATCACCTTCTGGTCCACTATCAACCACATTTTCAGCCACATTTTGGACATATAAAAGAACACTTACAGCCTCTGGTTCTTCCTTTTGATGTGGCTGGTCGTCCATTGATTCTACTCGGACATAAACAATCGATAGCTCTGGTTCGATATCTTTGGCCTCTTGATCTTCTTCCAACACTGACGATGGACGTGGGTCTGTGATCCTTTGATGGATCTTAGCCTTGAAACTCTCCAGCCATCTCTCAAAACCCTCATTCCTCTTCTCTTCATTTCTGGCTGATGGAGTTTCTACAACTAGTTTCAATTGTGGCTTTTGACTGCCTTCTTTGGACTGCTCGGTTTAACTCTCATTGAACCAGAATCAAGGAAGATTCGTGTACCTTCTTTTCTGAGTGGTTTCTTCCATTTGTCTCTCTCAGGTCGTGACTTCTTGGCTTCCTCCTTTGGTCACGCTCATATTGTGCTATCATCTTGGTTGTACGTTTGTTGTACCTCCATTATCGCAACTTTTCTTCTTGTGCTTTAAGTTCAGCCTCCTCTTCATAGTTTCTTAATAGTCCAAAAGACACATATCTCTTAGAAGATGAAGAGTTGTACCTCCATTCTCGCAAATTTCCTTCTCGTGCTTTGCGCGCTGCCTTCTCTTCATGGTTTCTCAACAGTCCAAATGACATAGTTGATCTCTTGGAAGATGAAGAGTTACTAATGTCTGGTTGTGAAGAACTCCAACCTTAGAGTGGCTATGATACCACATGATACGCCCTAAAATTGAAGGATCACTCTAAGGTTGAAGGATTCGATAAGCCTTGCACTGAATGAGCTAGAAAGCACAAATGATCAAGAGACGTGGATCGACTGGTCGCACAAGGGCTGCGGAAGACCCTTGATATACCAACTCCTAAGCCCAAAGATATGACTCACTCCGACGACTTAGAAGCTACGATGTTCGATTAAGAACAAAGGATTCAACAAGAATAAAAAATAAAAGTTTTTATTTAAAACTGTTGAATGAACAAACAATACAATAGCTAGCCTTTATATAATAGGCTATGGGATAGACCAAGGTCTAAACTTATTCTAGGAAATACAAACTAGATAAATATGTTGGACTTGACCAAAGACCAAATTTTGAAAGTTGTGGTCGAAAAACTCTTCGGCTGGTCTCGCCCTTTCGAATGGTCGCGGTCAAAGAATTGCCGTCAGATTGATATATATTCGACCATGAAATGTAGTTTCTTATTGGGCCTTCTTGAACAACTTCAAGCACTGATTTCAGAATGAGAAAAAGGCCTCCATGTTTTGTATCAAGCCCATTAGCTTCTCTCGGTCTAGAACTTCATGGATCAAACCGATAAGGCCCATAAACAGCCATTAAGCCAAGCTATGATCAGTTGCCTAGCTGGTTCGTACCTGATTTTCATACCTTGATCCATGATGCTTGTCAAGGTCGCATCATTTGATACCACTTGATACACCCTAAATCGGAAGGATCACTTTAGTTGGGTGTTGGATATGATCGAGAAGGCAAATGGCACTTCTGGAACTGAAATGGATTGAAGGGATCGTCAAGAGATGCGGAATAGGATCATGATATACCCACGATGTAAGGCTGGCCACGTAAGAACGGTTGTAGTGCGTTGGCTAACCACCAAACAACACAGAAAGATGAATTGGCTGACCACCAAATCAACAAGTCGGTTCACAACCAATGAACTAGCTAAAGAACTCTCTTTCTCTCTCTCTCTCTCTCTCTCAGAGAAAAAGAAACAAAAATAAATTCAGTTCCTATTTATAGGATTACAAGGAGATGAAATGATAAAAGATAATATATATCTTTGTGTAAAAACAATGCATAGAAAAATAAATATTTGACTAGAACATGATAAATGAGTCAAAGGTGTGGAATATGATGAATACTAGTCAAGGATGGCGATTTTGAGGAAGATTGGTCAAGGAAGACTCTTCATTGAATGCGCACATGTCTGAATTCGCGAGAACGAAGATTTCCTGATTTGTAAATGGCATAACTCCCACATCTGAACTCTGTTTGATCTGATTATTCTTGACAAGCTCCGTAATTGAGTTGGGCACATTCTCCAATTAATTTCATGCGTAGAAGCCTCGTGTTTTGTAAGATATGAGTCCAAACAATGAACATATATCATTACTGCTTCCCATGATCAAGCCATGCATGTTTGTTTTGTCCGGTTCGCTACTCAAGGGTGCATCATTCCCTCTCTCTTCAAAAAGATTTGTCCTCAAATCTGGAACATTAAAAGAAAAGGGTTATAAGCAAAGGAATCATAATAAGAACATTGTTCACCTTGAGTTTGGTCCGGTTATTGAATGGAAGAAGATCTTTCTTGGTTTTCTTGATGACTACGGTTTTGTTCTTCTTCTGGCCCTTCCTGAATTGACTAAAAGCTTCCAATACCAGTGTCATATGCACCAATATCAAGAGCATTCA
Organism: Moricandia arvensis; assembly: GCA_905132765.1. Lineage (NCBI taxonomy): Eukaryota > Viridiplantae > Streptophyta > Magnoliopsida > Brassicales > Brassicaceae > Moricandia > Moricandia arvensis. The sequence goes on from CAJHQP010007971.1 coordinate 18,743, forward strand.
AAGGACCAGAAAATTCATCCTTGTTCAAAACGTTTTCAGAATCCTTTTCAAACTGAGAAATTAATTCAAAACTACTTGGATTCTCTAGTTGTAAAACGGTTAATTGCAAACAAGATTCATCAGGAACTGATTCAGATTGAGAAAAATATAAGTTCTTATGTTCACAAGATTTCATACCTGCCCTTGGCTCATGTGTGTAGTCATCAAAAATTGGCAATGGGACTGAAAATTCTTTCTTTTCTGGCTCGGTTTCAACGTTGTCACTCTCCAAAGTCATCAACGGTTTCCGTTTTGGCACTAGTTAGCATAATGACCAATCCTATGGCATTTGAAACACCTGGTAGAATGAGCTTTGCTTGTGGTTTCACAGCTTTGCTTGTGGTTTTCACAGCTTTGCTTTTATCAAAAGAAGACACATTAGTTTTCAAATTAGAATTTGAAAGAGAAGAAAACTTACATTGCTGTTTTGGTGCATAAGAAGTGTTGGTGTTTCTCTTCTTTTTGAGTTGCTGAATAGCAAAAACTGCCTTATGCAGCATCTTCTCCAAGCTGGCATAAGTCTGAAGCTATTTCCGATCAAGCATATCACAGCTGCTTCTCTTAGCTTTGGTGAAGGGACGATCACCACTTTTGACCCTCTTGTCATCATCATCGAATCTGTTTTGCCTCTTCCTTTGGTTCCTTTGTTTCTGCACAAAATCAAACCCATTAGTATCAAACTTTTTCTTATCAAAAAACAATTGCTCTTTTTCAAACACAGTTTTAAAAGGATAAAAAGCGTCTTGTTGTGGTGTTTGAAGCCTGATTGATTTATTGAGAATTCCAAACATCCTGAAAACACTTAACAAAGAGTTAGCAAATAAAAATCCCTCACACTCTCAAAGTGTTTAGCTCACGATTTTTAGCAGATCACTCAGAGTTCTTTTCACTAGTTCAAAGGGTGATACGCAGTCAAAATCAGCAATCAAAACCCAAAGTAACAATGGTAAGAGATAGATAGAGAGAAAAGAGAACTTTTGTGAAATCCGCTTTAACTACCCAAGGCTGGATTTCTCTTCAGCCAACAGGATTACTCTTCCACCACGTAGCCAAAAATCAATTTTTTTTTTTTGTTTTTTTTTTATGGCCTAGGTTAGAAGGTGGCCCGGATTTTAAGATAGAAAGAAGAAGAAATATTTAAAAATGCAAGATGAGAAGATGAAAAAGAGAAAAACAAACCAGCCAAATTGGCTCTGATACCACTTGATACGCTCAAAATTGAAGGATCACTCTAAGGCTGAAGGATTGGATAAGCCTTGCACTGAATGAGCTAGAAAGCACAAACGATCAAGGGACGTGGATCGAATGGTCGCACAAGGGCTGCAGAAAACCCTTGATATTCAAAATCCTAAGCCCGAAGATATGACTCACTCCGACGACTTAGAAGCTACGATGTTCGATTAAGAACAAAGGATTCAACAAGAATAAAAAAGAAAGGTTTTTGATTAAAAATGTTGAATGAACAAAACAATACAATAGCTAGCCTTTTTATAATAGTCTATGGGCTAGACCAAAGGTCTAAACTTATTCTAGGAAATACAAACTAGATAAATATGTTGAACTTGACCAAAGACCAAATTTTGAAAGTTGTGGTCGAAAAACTCTTCGGCTGGTCTCGCCCTTTCGCATGGTCGCCGGTTAACGAATTGCCGTCAGATTGATATATTATTCGACCATGACATGTAGTTTCTTGTTGGGCCTTCTTGAACAACTTCAAACACTGATTTCAGAATGGGAAAATGCCTCCATGTTTTGTTTCAAGTCCATTAGCTTCTCTTGGTCTAGAACTTCATGGATCAAACCCATAAGGCCCATAAACAGCCCATTAAGCCAAGCTATGATCAGTTGCCTAGATGGTTCGTACCTGATTTCAATACCTTGATCCATGATGCTGGTTAAGGTCGCATCACCAAGTCTGGGTCGCCTTATGGCGACCTAACGTCCCCAAGTCCGGGTCCACCATATGGAGACGTGACCTCTCTGAGTCTGGGTCGACATATGGCAAACTGTGCCTCTCTTTTGTATTCTTCGTCAAGTCGCGATCAAAATGATTTTTTTTTCGTCTAAATCAGAGTTTCCGTTGCGATTTTACGATTAAAATAAGTAAGAGTCGCCAAACAAACCCCGGGTTGCCAAATACAGTTCCCAAGACGCCATATGGCGAGTGAGACCATACCTTGGCTTCTCTCAGTAATCTCAATCGAAATGCACTTTGTTTCGTCTCAATCAGAGTTACCGTTGGAACTTTATGATAAAAACCGTGAAGACTCATTTTCTCGAATGGAGTTCATGTTTATCGTATAAACGGCAACGGTTAACTCAACACCACAGTTATCTAAACTATACGAGAAGTGTGAACTTCCTAGCTAAAGTGACGTCGTATCACAAAATGTTCTTTCGAATAAATCTTAAAAACGTCTATGTCGAAATATGGCCCAAAGACCCACTTGCGAGTTCATACGAAATTGATCCCAGCAATGTCATGACTGTGTATCTTTACTCGCAGAAGAAGATAAATCTTGCGAGATAGAAGATAAATGTCAAGTTTCCAAGGTAATGATGAAGATCGAGATAAAGAGGAATACTTCCGCAAAATGATAAATTCTACCTAGGGGCAGAAATGGAAACACCAAACAGCCTTGAAGAGGAGTATATAAGAATAGACAAGACGAGAGACTCAAGAGAGACCTTTTTTAGCATTCACAGTAAATTTAGAGCAATAGGATTTTGCTTTCGTTTTGTTTTATCGAGCTGCGTTTCGATTAGGTTTTCGTAGTCAGGTCGCTAGAACTAAGGATCTTGCCGACATATTTGTAGCCAAGGCTTATTACCTTCGTGTACGAAAGCTCTTACACAATTACGAATTAAGAACCTCTTTGTTCTCTTTCTTCTTGAAATTGTCTTATCATATTTTTATCGTCAGTTTCTTTCTCAAAATTTGTTTTGTTGCGTGGTGTGTGGTTTAAAGCAGATTGTCTGGGATCTCCTGGGGAAAGTTAGGGTTTCCTGACTTCCTAAGTTTATGGAAATCGACGGTGTGGATTTCAGTTCCCCACAGTTTGGCGCTAGAAGGAGGGGGACTTACGGATCAATCTTTCTCACAACCACAAGAACGACCAATCAAACATGTCAGCTGACGATCTCAAAAACAACAACTTCGCGATGACGCTAGCCGCCACAATGTTGACAACACTTCTGTGACCATCGCTCCCGCGGTTAATGCTGAGGCCCAACACCGTGGTAATCGAGGAGATGAAACTGATATCCGCCTACGAAAAAAGGGCAGAAGAGCAGGATAAGCTCATGGGATCTCTCGCTAAGCAGGTTGAAACCATAACTGCATGGACCCAAGTTGCCCTTCCTCGCGGAACCACTAGGCTCCAAGGAAGAGAATTCAAAACTCCTTTGGACCGGTCTGGGAACGCACGGGAGAAGCCGTCGCGACAAAATCCTGACAAAGCACCCCTACACCAGCACGGAAAATTCCAGGAGCTCTTCCACCATTGGAAGAGGACAAGGAAGAGGGGGAAATAGAGCGCGTCGACATGGAATCCAGCAGTCAGTCCGAGCCTTCAGACCAAGACACGGACATGCATCCACGAAGGACAAGGAGCCATAAGGCTCGGGAAGACCTGCTTAACAAGCCCATAACGGAGGAAGAAGAAAACGTCTTCTGGGTAGAGCAGGAAAAGTTGGTTACAGAGAAGACTCGGAGAACACGCAGCAAATGCTGATAGGCTCGAAAAAACGCTGACGACGAATCCGAGATCCACGATCTGCGTGATCTCCGTAGTGATCTCATGAAAATGTTGGCAGAAATGAGAGTGATGAATTCTCAGATTCACAATGCGACGAGATCGGCACCAGAGATAGACCAGCTGCTCGAGGAAGCTCGTAAAACTCCCTTAACATCATGTATCATTAACACCAGAATATCGGACCCTGGACAATCAAGGTGCCAACATACAACGGTACGACTGATCCCAAAGCGTACTTGTAGGCCTTTGAAATCATAGTGGGAAGGGCCCAGATTTAGAGACAGCGAAAGCGACTCCGGCCAATGCCGCCTCTTCGTCAAGAATCTTGAGGGAGCCGCACTTGAATGGTTCTCCCGCCTTAGGCGGAATTCTATCGGAAGCTTTCGCCAACTCGCTTTGGAGTTTCTAAAGAAGTACTCAATGTTCATCAATCGACAAAATTCTGACGTCGACCTATGGAGCTTAGCTCAAAAGGAAGACGAACCACTTCGCGACTTTTTCGATCGGTTCAAGCTCGTTATGGCTAGAGTCAGCGGGGTCAGCGACAGGGTGGCCGTGGACGCGCTTCGGAAGAAACTCTAGAACAAGTTAAAGTTCATAAAATGGATCACCATGGAAAAACCGCGTACAATCCAGGACGAATTGAGAATAATGCCAAAGGATTCTAAGTGCAAGATTTCTAAGAGTCTGAAAATCGTGCTTGTGCTCCCCGCCTTAGCTCTCCTTATATGCCTCCAAGGTCGGCCATCTTTCATTTTCTGTCCATTATTTGAGTTTATCCCTTTGCGGAAGTTTTCTTTATCTTCTCAACCTTCATGTTTATCATGGAAGTTTTACATTTATCTTCTTTTCCATTTATCTTTTCTAAAATTGTATAAATCGTCATTTTACTATGGGCATATCCTTGTTTTTGAACCATAAGTGGGGCTTTCGTCGTGTATAAATCGTTGATTTTTACGATGTCCATTTTCTATGTAGTTAGTCTTATGAACTAAACCAAATTAATTCATTTAGACAAGGATATGATGGTGTTAAGTTATTTTATTTCATCTTGACATTTGACTTGAACTTTACGAGAAGACATGTGTTACTTGTTTTCTTCTTAAAATCTCAAAGGAAACTCCGATTGGGACGAAACAAGAGGAATTTTCGATCGAGAAATGAAGGAGAACAAAATGAAGTATCTAAGGGCGAGTAGAGTGAATTGAGGTGAGAATAGGGCGAGATGGAGTCTCAATGAGGGCTAGAGGGCGAGATGGAGTCTCAACGAGGGCTAGAGGGTGAGATGGAGTTGGTCTCACCCTGATGGCGAAATGGAGTCTCCATGTTGGCTATAGGGAAGAGATGGAGTGTCCATGAGGGCTAGAGGGCGAGATGGAGTGTCCATGAGGGCCAGAGGGCGAGATGGAGTGTCTGTGAGGGCTAGAGGGTGAGATGGAGCGGTCGTGAGGGCGAGATGGAGTTGGTCTCGCCCTGATGGCGAGATGGAGTCTCCATGATGTCTTTAGAGCGAGATGGAATGGAGATGAGGGCAATAGGGCGAGATGGAGTGTCCATGAGGGCTAGAGGGAGAGATGGAGCGGCCATGACGGCGAGATGGAGTCTACATAACGGTGTGATATGGACTGGTGATATAGCCTATTTATTACCAGTTTTATGCCATGTTATAGGCTCTATTTAGGGTCTATTATGTGTGTCTAGACTATGTTTTAGGGTCTTTCATGTCCAAGTATGTTTCGGAGATATATGGAGATAATTGGAACTTTTGGAACATTTATAGGAGAAGAATCCGTAGCTGATCAGTTAGAGAATCGAAGTACAAGACAGCCGTCGATCGACGATAAAACATTGTCATCGACCGATGATACAAGACCAAGATCGATCGATCTTGCACACTTGCCATCGATCGATAACCAATTCACAGACAGCTAATCTCAAGCCCAAGTTAGAGACAAATGATGACGATACCTTGGACAAGTTTTGACCTAGATTTTAGGGTTTTACATTTATGCTTTATGTATTACACACAAGAAAGAAGTATGTGAGAGGTGGGAGAGTTGAGAGAGAGAGAATTTAGTTTTCTATTATAGCTTTAAGGTTTCTAGGGAGGAAGATTCCTAAATCCTTAGGGAGATTTGTATTGGAACCCCAATATTATATCTATGCATTATATTCAGACTATTGCTCTTACTTTAATTATGTCTGAGTAGTTATCAACTAGATTTAAGGTTAAATGATAGCAATCATGGATTAGCCCAAAAGTAGGATTGCTAGGTTAAGTTAATATCCATCAATTGAGTTGTGCTTAATGTTTGCATTCTAGAGTAGCTAACTAGGATCTCGAAAGTAGGACATGGACGACTACGAGAGTAGGCTCTGTGCCGGAATAGAATCCACTGAACTAGGTTGTTATGCACATGCAAGATCTGGTCTACTTAGCTTGGTGAACATATCAAATCTCGTTCACACTTCCTTCTGATTTCACCATCAATCCACATTAGGCCTTAGCCATCGATGGATAGTCTTTCCTTTTTCGCGCATATGAGAGTTGGAGTTAATAGGGTGAGAATAGTTAATATTTGAGTTCTAGAATATTTACATTTCCATGCTTCCTATTCCCTATAATCCATTTAGCTTGAAACCCTAGGTCTTGCATATTTACATTTGCGTTTAGTTAGTTTAATAGTATATTTCCATATTTATATTATTATCATATTTATGTATTTCATCTCTACCTCCTGTTAAAGAATATTTCCTTAAAATCGATTAATTGTTACTAATATATATATATATATATATATATCTACCAATCTTAGTTTTTAGAAATAAGAAATCTATTGTATGCCATTGCTCTCTATGGATTTGATTCCTAAGTACTACATTTGATCTCTTTTGGCAAGAGTTTTATTTGTGTGTTAAGATTATGGTTAATTTGATAGTTAATTGTTTAGAATATTCATACCCTGCTGAACAATAAACACACCATGTCAAGTGGAGATGAGGGCCATAGGGCAATATGGAGTGTCCATGAGGGCTAGAGGATGAGATGGAGCGGCCGTGAGGGAAAGATGGAGTTGGTCTGGACCTGATGGCGAGATGGAGTCTTCATGAGGGGTTGAGGGCAAGATGGAGTGGAGATGAGGGCGAGACGAGACAGAGTTGGTCTCGCCATGATGGCGAGGCGGGCTGCGCTGGTCTAGTCGTGACAGTGACACAGTCAAGATGGATCGGTCTCGCCATCATGGAGAGACGGCGAGGCGAATCATGCTGGTATTGCCATGATGGCGAGGCGGTCGAGTCAGGTTCGGTTCGGTCTCGCCGTGATGGCTAAACGGTGGGGAGGTGACGTCGTCCCCTCTGTTCTCATTACCTCCATTGGTTGCTTCGTGAACTTTCAGACCTACTTGGTTTATTTTATGTTATTTTTTCCATATATATCTCCCAAAATTTTGTCTTGCGGAAGATTATATTATAGATTTTCCTATAAGGTTTTTCTGCGGAAACTTTAAAAATTTTGTTTTGCGGAATATTGTTTCGTAAAACTTGTCATTAATTGCAAAAACTTTTCGCAAGAACGTTTTCCCATCTTTTCATGTTTGGATAAAAACTCTTTCATTTCTTTTTTGGGATGAAATACACAGGGCTTTGTTCTTGTATCCTTATTTAAATAGTCTCGGCTTTTGCGGTCTAGTTTCTTCGATAATTCCAGCTCATATTCACCTAAGGCGTATTCTCAGAAGATTTTAGTCGTTGATTTTTTGATGGCCGATTTTGACCCCAACAGTTGTATGACATCGTTAACACTTATTACATAGATGTGATACACTTTTGGCTTGTCAAAAGTGTTCAAAACAGATTGTAGACCAAATTGAAAGCACAATGCAACAAGTCGATACACTTGTGCTTGTCAAAAGTGCCAAAAACAAATTGTAGACCAAATTGGGATGCACAAGGCAACAAGGCAAATTCAAGTAAGAGATCAGTTACTTAGTCTAGTAAGGGACATTGTTTTTTTTTATTTTCACCAGTTTATAAGATTATTTACACTGGTATAATACAATTGTATTTTCCAAGATGTTTTGTGTTTTGATCGAGGGATAAGACAAGAAGTAGGATCCAAAGTGAGATGAAACAATCCAAGAAGAAGCACCAGCCATGATTTTAATAGATGCTCACCAATGCCAATCAAATTCGGCCTAAGCAAAAAGTGTAACATCCTTCAACATGATGATGCACCCAAGGTAAACTCAAACATAACACATTCTGTTCATAAGACTCTAGGATCAGATATAATTTACTTGGTTTTTGTCCAAAATGTTGAGATCAATGCAGGTTACAAAGAAGAAAGCTTCAAATAAATTCCACCGGTAGTATTTTGTTGTTAAGAGAATCAACCCCAAAGATGGTCAAAACCGACGATACCAGAAGTGTGAAGGACCATCCACTCAAGAATATTTGCAATGATAAATTCTGGGGAAGAAGCGTGATCATGTCCTATCTTCCTCAAAGGAAAACCACCTGATGCACAACCCACCCCAAACCAAAACAATATCGATGTAAGGCTCTAAACTCCAAAGAGGAGAATGAAACCTGACTTTCTCTATATTCGTCAGGATATCAAGTTTAGAGGTCAAAAAAATTTCAAGGGAGAGGGTCTGGTGCGGCCATAAAACTAGTAGCTGAACCAGAGGTCGACCCAACACTCCATGAAACAAATCAAGGTGCCAACCAGGACGTATGTGCACTAAAAATGTCATATTTTACATACCCGGATGGTTTTCACCATGCAACTAAATGTCATGAATTATAAACTCAAGAAGGTTTCAATCTCAATTGGAATCATCCAGAAATCTATCCAGGGCAGGAAGATATGAATTTTACAAAATGGAGGTTTTCCAGCCCATCCATCTGCGAGTACCCGATTGTAGAAGTGGATTCAAGCCCAATGAAGGAGAGGCCTGAAACAAATCCAATTATAGGATTGAATATGGATCACTAATCTTTCTATAAAGCCCAAAATTAGAATAAATGGCCATGTAAGTATGGGGTTATGATCAATTTCTCAAAACCGACCAAACCGAGCAGATTATGGAAAGATTGAACAATCTTTCGGTTCAATCATTTACCAACTAAGCAATTACGACCAGAATACTTTCTGATAAAACCAAGACCTCCATAATACCAATCCATTCACTCAGGATAACGTTCCATCATCTTACCCTGGATCAACAAGCATAGGATCACGAGGATCTATTATTTCCCACACTTCCTTATTTGGAGTCTCAAGCATTAAAACTTCAGAAGCTCATTTTCCTTTCGTCTATGCACGAGTTAAGCACCTTACATACCGTAAAGAATATTTCCAGGAAGCTTACTTACCCCCTCAAACCATCCAAATACATTCATCACCAGACTGTAGCAAACATTCGGAACACATCTCGTCAACTTGTTTGTATATGCCACATGCCCCTTGATTCATGTGATCTTTACACCATTGTACTCATTTATTCCGATCTTGCACAGCCGTATCCACGAAGTAGGACTAAATCTTGGCATCTCCGGAGGTTTGCACGGCTTCCATTGACCAGAATCAACTAGAGACAACGTGCAATTATCCTTGATGTCTCCTCATTGACCGTCTAATCTTTATATACAGTCCTTGGCCTCTCTACACTTGCGCTATCGTCTTCCAATGGAAATGTCAAAGGAAATCCTCCAAATCGCTACAGTTCATACCAAAACCTCTTCAAATGCACAGAAAATATCTTTGATGGATAAAACCTGTCCCACGAAAAGACATCTACATTCATTTGGCCAAGATTCTCATCATAAAGCCTCCAACGACTAGTTTTCTTGTAGTAATCAATTTTCTCTGATTCCAAGACTTTATTTTGAGTTTATTTCTTTCCTCTAAAAATTTTTAGGCTGTTAGAGAGTTTTTATATCAAGCCAATATAAGCTCATTCCCTTTCATCTTTGTAAATTACCCTTGAACTAGTTTTTCTTGTTTTCTTAGAAGTATTATCTAAGTTTTTAGAGTGTTGTAAGAAGCAGCTCCAGAGCATCTTGACTCATCAAAGCATCCTTCCACAAATATTTGTGGTGTCTAGATCTATCTATCCATCCTACCGAATCTCTGTGTAGCTACGGATCGGATTGATTATTCAGACGAAACAGACTGGATCACAAATACCTCCAAAAAGTTGGATATCTGATTTGTGCGAAACCCACGTTCTGAGACCAAGGTCTCTTATCATATACACAAAAACCTAGTCTCTCACTCTCACTCTCTCACTCTCTCTCTCTCTCTCTCTCTCTCTCTCTCTCTCTCATTCTCTCTCTAAACTTGTGGCTGCTTCCCCTCTGCATCTAGTGACCTCTCCCGGCACAATGGTCTCTTACATCCCTTACCTTTCTCTCCCACTGGATTCTACTTACTGAAATGATATGATTGACATTCTGGAATACGAAGAAGCATCTTGCGTCAAATCTGACAGCAGAAGGGATGATGCAGGCTGTATGACGGTGAATATTTTGAGTTCAGACGCTGTGTTTAACACCCCTGTCCAGTTTAGGTCAAATTTGACTTGATCACCCATGCAAACAATTAAAAAGGAACAGGCATGCACATAGATATCTAACTAAGGTTTCTCAAAACAAATCCAGAAACCCTAGTTTAACTTCCAAGCACACATCTCCTCCTGAACAATATCAAGGCTTTTCGACATGAGTTACATTAAATAGTTAGTTTGTCCTGGACTAAGACCAAATATCATACGAAACCCATGAGTGTCATAAGTTTTATTTATTCATATAATATTAGGTTTCACTTGTAACAAAAAGGTACATAT
>CAJHQP010007972.1:0-29386 GCA_905132765.1 Moricandia arvensis
TGTAACACTACCAAGTCTAAATCTTTATCAATTGTAACACTACCAAGTCTAAATCTTTATCAATTGTAACACTACCAAGTCTCAATCTTTAACCCTATTCTTGCCCAATCTCAAGAATCAAGGGAGGATGAAACCGAACCGGGCATGATTTGGAGCTTATCGATTCCCTCCTTCTCGTAATCGGCGATGGTTTGATACGCCTTGTGCTGTTTATCGACGCTCCAAGACTCGATGTGGTGAAGAATATCGATTCCGGTAGGGCTCTCGGCCTTGATCCGCTTGTACTCGTCTTCACCTAAGACGGACCTGTACATTGCTGCGAAATCGATGACCGGAACCGTTAGGGTTCCGTCCATATCGAATACGACGCCTCTAAGGCGAGATTTGGCGGCCGTGGTAAGATTCGCCATGGAAATGGAAGAAGAAGACGAAGAAGGTCTGAGTGTGAGAGAAAGAAATGTTCTTGATAAGAGGAAAGTCATTGAATGAGATGGTTTAACTGAAGTGAATCGATCGAGGCACATACGTTTTTTTAAACGGTTCAGAATTAGTCTCTTTGTCTTTTAGCTATTTTCAACCAATCCGGTTCGCCTTAATTGGAATTAGTTCGGTTTTAATTGAAATCAGGAATAAGTTCGGTTTAGATCATGAATTAGTTCGGTTTAAGCAGGCGGAAGAGCTCCTCTATCCGCCATTAAGGAAGCGAGAGAAGGTGAAAGAATGATGCTCCATGTATGTCCACTGAACATGCGCCACGTTGTCATCGTCTTCTCCACTAAAATCGAACCGGATTGGTCCAGGACAATGTTCGAAATTGAAATCCGGTTTGGTTATAGGGAAATGACTTGCATGACACGCTTACGTGGATTCGCTGCTTTCTCTTTCCAGGGAGAGAGAGAGAGAGACGAAACGAAGCATCCAAATAAGGGAAAAAACAAAAACAGGAGAGAAAAGCCGAGGGAAAACGCGAGAAAGTTTATTAGTTTCTGCGAGAATCTGCAGCTTTCCTGGGCATTTTTTTTTTGGTTTCTATATAAGGAAAGAGGTGAAAGGGGTTAAGGTCTCTGGTATTATCGGTGGCCAACGTGAATGCAGCCATAATCTTTTGCTTTTTTTACGTCGCTCAGATAGAGAGGAACGTTCGTGATATATATCTTTGTATTTTGATTCAACATTATATTGGATCCATGGTGGAGCAATTTCCCAGGAAACACCTTCTGATTGGGTTCTTAGGGATTTTTTTCCCGTTGGAAATCTTCATTGGAGATCGTTTCTAGGAAAATCTAACCAGATTTGGCCGTGATAATGGTATAAAAGACTCTTGTTCAACCTGCATTGCGATTTCTTCGTGTTGCTCATGTTTTCACCTTTTGATCAGGCTGCTTTGGGGTCGCTTGTCTGGGTAGAAGACTCAGATGATGCCTGGATTGATGGAGAAGTTGTCGAAGCTAACGATGATGAGGTCAAAGTCATCTGCCAAACCAAGACGGTTAGTTATTATCCTCTATCTTTGCTTTATCAATGAGATTTGCTTGGCTCTTAAGCAGTTAAGCTACATGATAATGGGTAGTGAAGCTCATATTATTTGTTTATGTAGGTTACGGCAAAGGCAAATGCTGTCTACCCCAAGGATCCGGAGTTTCCTGAGCTTGGTGTCGACGACATGACCAAGCTTGCCTATCTGCATGAACCAGGGGTTCTTCTCAATCTTAAGTCCCGGTACAATGCAAATGAAATATATGTAAGCTTCAGCCATGTAACCCTTATAAATTTTCCTGCCTTCATTACACTCGCTTACTATCATTCACAACTTAGACTCATTGGTTCTTGAAATGCTTACAGACATACACAGGGAATATACTAATAGCTGTGAATCCCTTTAAAAGATTACCACACCTATATGGAAATGATATCATGGAACAATACAAAGGCTCCGACTTTGGCGAGTTAAGCCCACACCCTTTTGCAGTTGCTGATTCTGCATACAGGTAATCATCTTCTGTTTCTTAGATTAACCATTTTTAACTACCATTGCCAGTTTTTTTTTTTTTTTTTTTTTAACGAGAATGTAAAATTTAGAAAAATGATCAACGAGGGAGTAAGCCAAGCGATCTTGGTGAGTGGAGAAAGTGGTGCTGGGAAGACAGAGAGCACAAAGATGCTCATGCAGTATCTTGCATACATGGGTGGTAAAGCTCAAAGTGAAGGACGATCTGTAGAACAGCAAGTCTTGGAGGTAGACAACACTATCTACCTACATTCTTATTAGATGTCTTCTTACTCTTCTCTTCTTATGTTTCTGTTTTGCAGTCAAATCCAGTTTTAGAAGCTTTTGGTAATGCAAAAACCGTCAAAAACAACAATTCAAGGTCTTCAACATTTCTTGATTTTTCCTGTTCTTGTGTTTTGTGTGAAGCCACAACTTGACATATATTGGTAAATCTCGTATTGCATTGCAGTCGTTTCGGTAAATTTGTGGAGATTCAGTTCAACCATATGGGAAGAATCTCAGGAGCTGCTATTAGAACATACTTGCTTGAGAGGTCACGTGTTTGTCAAGTTTCTGATCCTGAAAGAAACTATCATTGCTTTTACATGCTTTGCGCTGCCCCACAACAGGTAAAAATTGTCCCTTTCCATGCGTACATTAGGCCTTATCTGATATTCATATTGACAAAACTAGCATCCGTTTTTGAGATTTTCAGGTAACTGAGCAGTATAAGTTAGGGGAACCAAGCACATTTCACTACCTAAATCAATCGAATTGCTATTCCTTGAGTGCACTTGATGATGCCAAGGAGTACCTAGCTACAAGGAAAGCTATGGATGTTGTTGGGATTAGTTCTGAAGAACAGGTACTTTTTTGGTTGGTCATTTACATGATCAGTAATGAGGAAAAGTCTTCTTACATTTTACTTTTGTAGGATGCAATTTTCCGGACAGTTGCTGCTATCCTTCATCTAGGAAACATTGAGTTTGAAAAGGGAGAAGAATCAGATGCTGCCGAACCTAAGGACGATAAATCTCGGTTCCATCTGAAAGTGGCTGCAGAACTTTTCATGTACATTCTTCACTATGCTGTGCTCTTGAATAACAGATGTCTTGTGTACAGGAGTTAGAACCATGATTTCTCTTTGTTGGTAATAGGTGTGATGAGAAAGCTTTAGAAGACTCCTTGTGCAAAAGAGTGATGGTGACTCGTGGCGAAAGCATTACAAAGTCGCTTGATCCTGAAGGTGCAGCGCTAAGCAGAGATGCTCTTGCCAAGATTGTCTATTCTAAACTGTTTGATTGGTAGGTTTTACAATAACGGAAATGGTTTAACAACATTGTATAGATTTTGAATTGCTAAAAGGTTACAAATTTACTGCTCTCAGGCTTGTGACTAAGATCAATAACTCGATTGGACAAGACCCAAGTTCAGAATACATTATTGGAGTCCTGGATATATATGGATTCGAGAGTTTTAAGACAAACAGGTGCTTAACCGGTATGCTCTTATATTCATCAAATGTTAAATAAATATCCTTTTGTGATATGATTCTTAACTAGCTACGTTGCTTCCTGCATATATGCTTTCTGAATGATACCTTAGCTTTCAAGTTACTTAGCTTGTTGTAGTTTATGATAATAGTAATAATGCTTTTGTTACAATTCCAAAGTTGACTTTCCCTTTTCACAAACATTTGTAGCTTTGAACAGTTTTGTATAAACCTGACAAACGAGAAGCTGCAACAGCATTTCAACCAGGTTGGAGACTGGTGTTCTTCTCAGAGTATTGATTCTTTATTGATCTGATTTTATATCCATATCCATGCACGTGTTCTTCTCTTTTACAGCATGTGTTCAAGATGGAGCAAGAAGAGTATACTAAAGAAGAAATTGACTGGAGTTACATAGAGTTCATTGATAATCAGGATGTTCTTGACCTTATAGAAAAGGTAAGTAGCAGCACAATGAAGTGGTATTGGAACCTATGAACCGTTTCCTAGTAGAGATATAATGATTTTTAGTTTCTAACACCAAATTGTTTCATGATCAGAAACCTGGTGGCATTATTGCCCTTATCGATGAGGCTTGGTAATGTATCAACACGTCATCTACTTTCTTTCTTTGTTTTCTTCAATATGTGGCTGAGTTTGTGTTTGCGTCTACAGTATGTTTCCAAGATCAACACATGATACACTTGCGCAAAAGCTATACCAGACGTTTAATAACCACAAGCGTTTTACCAAACCAAAATTGGCTCGTACAGACTTTACCATATGCCATTATGCTGGTGATGTTAGTGCCTCAGAACCATGTAGCTTTGAACACTTGCGCATAAGACTTGATGTATTAACTGTATTCTTGTTTAATTTCAGGTCACTTATCAGACTGAACTATTTTTGGACAAGAACAAAGATTATGTTGTTAGAGAACATCAATCTCTCATGAACTCTTCAGAGTGTTCCTTTGTCTCATCTTTGTTTCCAAAACTGCGATTGGAATCCTCCAACTCATCAAAGTTCTCATCAATAGGCTCTCAATTCAAGGTCTCAAAATGATGTTAAGTTCAACAAATTCTTCTTATACATTATACCATGATTCTCACCATGTACTAAAATACAGCAACAACTACAATCCTTGCTCGAGACGTTGAACACCACAGAGCCGCACTACATACGCTGTGTTAAACCAAATAACGTTCTTAAGCCAGAGATTTTTGAGAACATTAACGTTCTGCATCAACTTAGGTGTGGGGTAAGCTTAATGTTTCAGAGAACCTTATGCTTTTTTTTTTTGTAACTGCAACAAAACATGATGTTCTGAAACATCCTTTTCTGTGCTCAGGGGGTCCTTGAAGCCATTAGGATTAGCTGTGCTGGATATCCTACTAGAAAGCCTTTCCATGAGTTTTTAACTAGGTTCAGAATTTTGTTCCCGGAGGCTGCAAACAAAAGGTTGATTCACCATTACTAACTCTTGCAATCAATAGCTTAATTTAGTAGTCTAATGCAAATAACAGTTAAGGTTTTAGACTTATATAAAACACCTTTTATGCCTCTGTTTATGTTTAAAGCTTTGACGAAGTTGATGCTTGCAAAAAGCTACTAGAAAAGGTGGAGCTAAAAGGTTTTCAGGTGAGTTCTTATCTCACAGTTCTTGGATATGTTTCATGGTCACACTTCACAAGACTCCTATCTTTCAAATCACAGATAGGGAAGACAAAGGTGTTTCTTAGGGCAGGTCAGATGGCAGAACTGGACGCTCACCGGTCTGAAGCTCTTGGCCATTCAGCAAGGATCATACAGAGGAAAGTCCTAACTTATCAGTCTCGTAAAAAATACATGATGTTGCAGTCTGCTTCAAGAGATATCCAAGCCTTTTGTAGAGGTAATACACGTTGTATGCAATTGCATGTGTGGTAGATTTTAGCTTTTTCAGGTCTCACTAGGCTACTCCCATATGATTGCAGGACACATGGCACGGCTTCAGTTTGAGTCCATGAGAAGAGAAGCAGCTTCTCTGAGAATTCAGAAGCATGCGCGGAGGTATATATGCCACACGGACTATAAAAAGCTGTGTATTTCAGCTGTTTATGTTCAGACTGCGTTGCGTGCAATGGCTGCTCGAGTTGAACTTCAATACAGGAAGAAGAGACAAGCGGCAATTGTTATTCAAGCAAGTTTAAAAACCTCATTTTGATGACAATAATCTTTCATTCTTTTTGAGTATCAATAACATGCCAAGTTACTTATTCCAACAGAGTCAAATCAGAAGATGCTTGTGGCGTCGGCGGTATTTAAGAATGAAGAAAGCAGCTATTACCACTCAGTGTGGCTGGAGAGTAAAAATTGCACGCCGAAAATTGCGGAAGCTTAAAATGGTGACTAACATTTAATGATCTTACCTACCATGAAACATGATTGTCAACAACTTCATTGGATCATATGTAATGCAGCTATGTTCCTATGTCATGATACTTCTTTGTATTCCAGGCTGCTAAGGAGACAGGAGCCCTCCAAGAAACTAATACTAAGTTAGAGAAGGAATTAAAAGAACTCACTTCAGTCTTAGAGCTTGAGAAACAGATGAGGGTACACGTCACACATGATTTTTCTCATGGAATGTTTTATTTTCTTAAACCATGATATCTCTCTTTCACTGTGTGAGTCATCTGATCTGGCTACTTATGCAGATGAAGCTTGAGGAAGCCAAAAATCAAGAAGTGGAAGAGTTGAAAGCAGCTTTAAATGATATGAAACTTCAGCTGGGGGAAACTCAAGAAACCAAAAGTGAGGAGATCTTGAAGTTGGAGTCAGCTTTACAGGACATGAACCTAGAATTTGAAGAACTTGCTAAGGATCTGGAGATGACGCATGATCTTGCCGCAGAAAATGAAAATCTCAAGGTAAGACCATAAAGGTTTTCAATTGTGGTTGAAGGTTACAAAAATTTTAAATTTTGCAAATGTATGATTGTGTGTGGTCTGTTTTACCCTTTTTCCTTATAACTACTTAGGAGTTGGTGAGCTCATTACAAAGGAAAACTGATGAATCCGAGACCAACTATGAAGAAACAGGTAAGCTAGGGATAAAACATGAGTTTCCTGTCATTGACCATGATGCAATCATCAAACTTGAAGCTGAAAATCAACAACTGAAGGTAGGTTTCGTGAGAAAGAAGTTTCATTTGAGATTTCAATGTTTTCTCTGGATAATCTAATAATATCTTATCAAACACACACCATTTATTAGGCGTTGGTCAGTTCACTGGAGAAGAAAATAGATGCCTTAGACCGAAAACACGACGAAACAAGCTCAAACATCACAGAGCAGTTGAAGGAGAGTGTTTCATCTGATTATGAGATTGTGAGTGATCTTGCAGCTGAGAATGAACGTCTCAAGGTATATGCTCTAGTCATGCTCATTTTAATGTTTTCAGGATTTTTTTATCTGATGTATGACACTTTTCAGGCACTGGTGAGTTCGTTAGAGAAGGAAAAAGATGGGAGTGATTCATCAAAGGAGGGTGCACACATGATTAAAGAAGAGAGCTCAACAGAGGATATTGATAATGAAATGACCAAAAAACTTGCTTCTGAAAACAAAGAATTATTTGTAAGTTTTCTCAGACAATGTATCCTTCGTTCACCATTACAAGTTCTCCCTTAAATTTTAATGAAAATTCCGCAGGAACTGGTGGATTTGTTGGAAAAGAAAATAGTTGAAACAGAGAAGAAATATGAGGAAGCAAGTAGAGTTTGTGAAGAGAGGCTTCAGCAGGTTGTAGAGACAGAGAAGAAGTATGAAGAAGCGAGTAGACTTTGTGAAGAGAGGCTTCACCAGGTAGTAGACACAGAGAAAAAGTATGAGGAAGCAAGTAAACTATGTGAAGAGAGGCTTCAGCAGGTTGTAGAGGCAGAGACAAAACTAATCGAGTTAAAAACATCTATGCAAAGGTTTTGCATTCTCTCTTAGTCCAAAGTTTCAGTCTACATAATATGCATATTACTTATTCACTTCTTATCTTTATAGGCTTGAGGAAAAGGTCTCTGACATGGAGACAGAAGACAAGATTCTTCGGCAGCAAGCACTGGTTCATTCAGCTTCCCGGAAAATGTCACCTCAGATGTCATTTACAGGACCACCGGTAAACTCCCTCTATGCAATTTCTCATATTCTTATATAAATTTTTCTTCAAGAAAAGTTTTGACTTCGTCCTATTCATGTGCCTCTTGAAGCCAATGGAGAATGGACATCATGTAAGTTGTCTAAAGTTTAAAAAGTTGGATGAACTGTTCTTACATACACTAAAATCATCTTTGCTATTTCTTACAGGCATCATTGGCTCCTGTACCATCAAGAAGGTTTGGGACAATATCTTTCAGGCGATCTCGGATTGAACGACAACCTCATGTATGTGTCTAATGGAAACATAAACTAACATTGTGATACCTCTTTTGCATTGGCTAATTAGTTAAGTCATGTTTTTGATGATGCAGGAATACGTTGACGTCCTTATCAAGTTTGTTTCGCAAAAGGTCGGATTCAGCCATGGAAAGCCTGTTGCGGCATTTACAATATACAAATGTCTCATTCACTGGAAAGTATTCGAAGCAGAGAAGACCAGTATCTTTGATCGCATGGTTCCTGTTTTTGGTTCTGCTATTGAGGTAACCTAAAGTTTACGTATTAGTCGCTTGGGACAGCTTAGACTTGCGTTAGATTGAACTTGACAACATGTTTCTGTTTTGTGTGCCTTTATAGAATCCAGAAGATAATGATCATTTGACCTATTGGTTAACAAACACATCTACGCTACTGTTCTTGCTTCAAAGAAGCTTGAAAACCCATAGCACAAACAGTGCAACTCCGAAACCTCCTCAGCCAACTTCATTTTTTGGGAGGATGACACAGGTAACAACAACATCTTATTCATTGTCTCCAAGAATAGCATATTAAGATAAAGCTTTAACTTAAAACTTTCTAACGTATCTTGTTGGGGCATGACTGGCTCTGCCTCAGGGTTTCCGTTCACCCTCTTCGGGAAGCCTTTCAGGTGACGTGGTGCAACAAGTAGATGCCAAAGTTCCTGCTTTGCTTTTCAAGCAGCAGCTCACAGCCTACGTTGAAACGATATATGGAATAGTTCAAGAGAATGTGAAGAGTGAATTAGAGCCCGTTCTCTCTTCATGCATTCAGGTAGACCTATCTATATACAGTTTCCTGAAAAAAGAATCAAATTATTCAGATCATGAAACTCTGCAAGATAGGATCATCTCACTTACTAGCTCTCATGGTTTAGGGACTGAAAGATTCATCACATGAGCAATCTGCAGAGAATATACCAGCTGAGTCATCTGAAGAGAATTCACCAGTAAAGCCATCTGAACCGAACTCACCAGCAAAGCCATCTGAAGTGAACTCACCAGCAAAGCCATCTGAACTGAACTCACCAGCAAAGACATCTGAACAGAACTCACCAACAAAGCTGCCTGAAGGTAGTTCACCAGAAAAGCCATCTGAAGAGGATCCACATGCAAAGATATCTGAAGAGAACCCACCAGAAAAACCATCCGCAGAGAATGCACCAGCGAAAACTTGGCAAGGCATCATCGATCTTTTGAACCGGCTTCTCGGCACACTGCAAAAGAATTACGTAAGAACTTTTCTCCATTCCAAGGCAATTGGATTGTATCTACTTAAATGTCCTCTCTGAAAATACTTCTTGTTATAGGTTCCTCTGTTTCTTACTCAGAGGATATTCAGCCAAACATTCCAAGGCATCAACGTTCAAGTCTTCAACAGGTAAAATTACACTCCTCTCATCAACCTTATCCCACCCATCAACCATTAAACTTAAAGCTGTAACTTAAACTAATGCAGCCTTATGCAACAAGAATGCTGTACATTCAACATGGGCAAGAAGGTGAATGCTTTGTTAAATGAACTAGAGGCATGGTGTAGTCAGGTTACTGAAGATGTAAGTTCATTTATTTATCTTAGTAACCTAACATTCTAGTCTCTTGGTTGATTGCAATTAAATTCTTCTGAATGCAGTTTGTAGGGTCTTCATGGGATGAACTCAAACACACAAGACAAGCCGTGGTGCTCCTGGTTAGTCTCTAAAGAATCAAACTTACATAAACTTAAATTAACAGTAAAACACTTTCTCTTCTTTCTTTGTACTGAGTATATGAAATGATTCCGCTTTCAGGTTACAGAACAAAAGTCCACAATTACATATGATGATCTTACCACTAACCTCTGCCCGGTAACTACTCTCTCCTTCTCTGATCTAAAAAGGAAAAGTAAAGGTGCTTGGAGAATGTTAACATTCAGACCCCATTCTGATCTCTCTCTGTCTCTTTCTTTAATTTATCAGGCTCTTAGTACTCAGCAACTGTATAGAATATGTACCCTCTGCAAAAGTGATGACGACAACAAGGAGCAGAATGCATCTCCAGAAGTATGTTTCCTCTTTACATCTCTTAAATAAACCATAATACATGTTACCAAATATTTATATCATTTCATTATCTGCTTCACGTTTTCTGTCGATGCAGGTGATTTCCAACTTGAAACTTCTAATCACAGATGAAGACGAAGACAGCCGTTCGTTCTCGTTAGACAATGATTCCAGGTATTAAAAATATTAAATAGACGCTTAAATATCTTCAGATTATTCAGACATTATTCACGACCATAACCTCATGAACATTGTCTTTGTGAAACTCAGCATCCCCTTTGCAGCAGATGAGATCTCCAACTGTATGCAAGAAAAAGAATTTGCCAATGTAAAGGCAGCGATGGAACTCGCTGATATCCCTAACTTCCAATTTCTAAAGGACTGAGACCTATTTGGTCAGTTCTTCATCTGACCACTGATTTGATGAGGCCAAACCAAATTGTACAATAGTCCTTTGCACAGATTTACGGTATAGAATCCATAGGCTCTCCTTGTCTCTTCTTTTGATTTGGTTCTTACATGTTCTGTTCATTTTTTTGAGGGTGGCTAGGTTAAAGCCAGCCAATATTTTACTTGTAGTTCAACAAACTTCTCTATGTATAACTAACTTCAAATCAGTTTCAAGCAAAGAGATAGAGTCCACTCCATGGAGATAATTGTGAAAACATAGCATTGTTGGGGGTTTTTTTGGTTAGTAAGGAAGATGTGGCTTCCCATTCTTAGACATCAATTTATCCTTTGTTGGTAATGTGTTTGTTACCATATATAAGCTACTTTTATGTGAAAACATATTAAGTTCTAACAAGACTTATGTAGACATTCATTTTTGCAATTGACAAAGAGACAGTAATCTCTCAATGAAATAAAACAAGAATATGTTCCTCAGTACATGAAGTGTGTGTGTATGATTGTCTCTTATTATATGATGAACAAAAATAGATAAAACAAGAGACGCATCAAAGGGTCTAAAACGCTTACACAACATTCATCATCATCAGTGATAGATATTACCAGACATCAGGACGAAGCTCTCCTGTAGCTGGAGGCATCCAACGACCAGAGTTATACACGTTTTCACCAACTTTCCATCCAGGAACATCTTTCATCACATCAGCCTCGTAATCTAGATACTTCTTCCACTCAGATACAAACCTATTTTACAATAAACACATGAGATTCAATTGAACTTTGACTCAATACCACAAGAAACATAACTTTTCTGTTTTCTCTATACCTTTCATCTTCTTCTGCTTGAAGAATGGGAAGAATTGCTCTACGTGCAGCTTATTTCTCTTCCTTCAACGCTCTATCATCACCACAGCAATCTTAGTTAGAACTTTGGTGGTGACACATTGTGCTCACTATGACATTTTCGTGAAACAGAGACGAACAGAGGATGATAACACTGTGTTGTTGTGAAACTACGCAAATCTACACAAATCAAGCTGATAAAATCACAAGCTGACCACCTTATAAACCAAACTCCAAGTAACTAGTACCATCATCCTCTTCCAATTCAATTGCTTTCATCACCAAAAGCTAAAGGGTTCGTTAGTTAGCCATAAAATGGGTTGTTCCTACACAAACTTAACACTAAGAACACAGAAAAACTGAAGCTTTGGTGTTGTGTAATGATACTGTATCTCAAGCAAACACAAGTAAAAGTATCATCATCGTCTTACAATTCTTCACCAAAGCTCAAGGGATCGTTAACTAGTCATACAAATGCGTTATTCATAACCAAGTTAAGACAAAGAAACACAAAATTTGAAGCTTTGGATTATTCTATGGTAACATCAAATTCAAAAACTGAAGCTTTCGAGGTTACTTGTGCCCATGAAAAAAAAAAAGGGTGAAATTTGAGGTAGGAGCTATTTTCTTACCTGCGTATTTTGTTGCCTTGACCGACTTGGTACATGCCCCAAGCAAAGGCACCAGCAACAGCAAGGAAAATAGCCATGGCGCTTGGACCCGTGTTGGAGATCCGACGAGCATACCGAACCGGAGGAAACCCACCCGGTGGAGGACCGTCCTGAAGCAAAGGCATGTCCTTCACACTCGCCATTCCTGGCTTCTTCCTTATCATCGCCTCCGTCATCTTCAAACCCTCCGAGAATCGATCACTCTCTCATGGATTCTGAACAAGACAATCAGAAAATGTGTAGTGTCAGAGGTATTATTGTTTTCTTCTTTTTTGAATTATTAAATGGGCTTTATAAGGCCCATTAACATAAGCCTGGCCCAGATCGGATGCTAAAAACCCAATTCAATGAGCTTGGAGAAAACGCCAAAACCCTAAACCCTAGGCTGCTTCGCTGTACTTTTATTTCTCCTCTTCTTCGTTTTAGCTTCTCTTTAGTTCGATCTGTTCTGAAGCAACTGTAATCGTCTCGTCTCGGGTTGAGGGAGAGAGTCTAACACCACCATGTATCGTCTTATCACCAGCATTGCTTCCAAAGCTAGGTTAGATCTATTCCTTCTTTGCTTTTACTCCATAGATGATGACTCAAGCTTCTCCCTTTTATTGAATTTAATCTTTCTTTGCTTTTGACAGAGTTGCCAGAAACTCTACAACTCAGGTTCGTGTGTTCTTCATTTCGTAACTACTTTATTATGTTTTTTTTCCAATTGTGTGTATGTATTGATGTGTGTTTTCTGTGTATTGTTTAGATTGGAAGCAGACTTAGTTCCACCAGGAATTATGCAGCAAAAGACATAAGGTTCGGTGTTGAGGGTCGTGCTTTGATGCTTAGAGGTGTCGAGGAGCTTGCTGATGCAGTTAAAGTCACTATGGGACCAAAGGTATTCAATTTTTGTGTTTCAGACAGTTTCTGTTCAATAGGTTAGTATTGTTTAAGTGAATCTAGTAAGGGAGAAAGGCAGGTGTGACAGTTATCATGTTTTTATTACACCAACATAGTTTATGCTCAATTGGTTAATACTGTAAGGGAATCTAGTTTATGTAATGACACTATCATTAAAAATTGTCAGTTTTCTTACGCCCTCAGTGTCTGAAACCATTTTCTGAATTTTCTTATCTTTTTAAGGGTCGTAATGTCATCATTGAACAAAGCTGGGGTGCACCTAAGGTGACAAAGGATGGTGTTACCGTTGCCAAGAGCATTGAGTTCAAGGACAGAGTCAAGAACGTTGGTGCCAGTCTTGTCAAACAGGTTGCTAACGCCACTAATGATGTTGCTGGTGATGGTAAGGCCTCCCTTTCATTGTGTTATAACGTTTTTATGTTGTCTTTAGTATTAATTGTTGTTTTTGTATAGGAACAACAATGTGCTACAGTTCTTACTAGAGCTATCTTCGCAGAAGGTTGTAAATCAGTTGCTGCTGGAATGAATGCAATGGACCTTAGACGTGGTATCAAATTGGCTGTTGACACCGTTGTGACGAACTTGAAGAGCCGAGCACGCATGATTAGCACTTCTGAGGAAATTGCTCAAGTTGGAACCATATCAGCTAATGGAGATAGAGAAATTGGTGAACTGATTGCCAAGGCTATGGAAAGTGTTGGCAAAGAGGGAGTAATCACAATCCAAGTGAGTTTAATTTGACCCCTAGTTCTTAAGTTTAATCTGCTTGATTCTTATTGTGACTAACTTATGCTATCACCCCTTTATACAGGATGGCAAGACCTTGTTTAATGAGCTGGAAGTTGTTGAGGGTATGAAGATTGACAGGGGATACATCTCTCCATACTTCATTACAAACCAGAAGAACCAAAAATGTGTAAGGATTCCACCTTGTTGCGTTACCAGATTTGAGGAACTTTGCAATTGATTTGTTATAGATATGGTTTGTAGGAACTAGAAGATCCTCTCATTCTAATCCACGAGAAGAAAATCTCCAATTTAAATTCTATGGTGAAAGTCTTAGAACTTGCCCTCAAGGTATAAACAGTTTGGTGATTCTTTTTGAGTGTCAATAATCTCTGCTGAGTTACTTTGTATCTGATTATTTCTTTTCTCTACGCTTTTTCAGAGTCAAAGGTCGCTGCTGATCGTTGCAGAAGATTTGGAGAGTGACGCACTGGCCGTGCTAATTCTAAACAAGCTTCGTGCTGGAATCAAGGTTTTTGTTGTTATATGCCTTTTTGTTTTAACTTACTCCTTATTAGAAGTTTAATGTGCTTGGACTGATGTAAACACCAACACATTGTAGGTCTGTGCTGTGAAGGCCCCTGGTTTTGGAGAAAACCGTAAGGCCAACATGCACGATCTAGCTACCCTCACCGGAGCCCAGGTAAGCCCATGTTCACATTTTACTATCTGTCAAGACACTAATTTGCATGAGCTTATAATATCCCTTTAATAATTTCAATTTACAGGTAATAACCGAAGAGTTAGGTATGAATCTCGAGAAAATTGACCTCAGTATGCTTGGAAACTGCAAAAAGGTTCGTTTGGTCCATTTCAAGCTGCTTATTCTTGTTATTTTTTTCCATTTACCATTGCATATATAACATGATTTCATTTGTGAACAGATAACTGTATCCAAAGACGACACTGTTTTCCTTGATGGGGCTGGTGACAAGAAAGCAATTGGGGAGCGATGTGAACAGGTCAGTTTAAACTTGTCACACGTAATAGAGTCAGGGATTCTTTTTTGTATCTTTTTACCAACTCTAAATAAATCACACAGATACGATCAATGGTTGAAGCGAGCGAGTCTGACTATGACAAGGAGAAGTTACAAGAAAGGTTGGCTAAGCTTTCTGGTGGTGTTGCTGTACTAAAGGTAATGAAACCACTCTCTTAACTTCTCTGTTGGAGCACTTTAATGGACCCAAGATGCATAGTTGATGATGGGATATATTATGTATGGGGATTTTAGATTGGAGGAGCGAGTGAGTCTGAAGTTGGAGAAAAGAAAGATAGAGTCACCGATGCTCTAAATGCCACTAAAGCAGCTGTTGAAGAGGGTATAGTTCCAGGTGGTGGTGTTGCTCTTTTGTATGCGTCAAAAGAACTTGAGAAGCTTTCCACAGCAAACTTTGATCAGAATATAGGTGTCCAAATCATCCAAAACGCTCTCAAGGTTATTCTTCTCTCATCACATCTTTCTTCATCTCTATAACTTAAACTGCTTCCTGGATTTTATACAAAAAAAAAACTTTATTTGATGCAGACACCTGTTTACACAATTGCCTCCAACGCTGGAGTCGAGGGTGCAGTCATCGTAGGCAAGCTTTTGGAATCAGATAATCCTGACCTCGGTTATGATGCTGCTAAAGGTCTCACTTTATATGCATTACAGACTTGCTCTTGCGTCCACCTTGTTGTTTCGTTATCTACTCAACCACTTTCTGCATTTTTGTTTTCAGGAGAATACGTTGATATGGTGAAGTCTGGTATCATCGACCCTGTGAAAGTGATCAGAACCGCATTGGTTGATGCTGCAAGGTACACAAAGTTTCAAAATTTGTCATTAAATTTTGTAGTTTATGGCAATATCTTCTTGCTAATCTTTGTTGTTATATTGGATAGTGTCTCGTCTTTGTTGACAACAACGGAAGCAGTTGTGACTGAGATCCCAACTAAAGAGGATGCGTCTCCAGCTATGGGTGGTGGTGGCGGCGGCATGGGTGGTATGGGCGGTATGGGAGGAATGGGTTTCTGATGAGAAAACAGTTTACTTTGGAGATTGTGGTGAGATGATGATAAGGTTGCTTCATCCACAAGGCACTAATAGACCCTTTTTTCTGTCATGATTGGAAGAGAGAGAAACCATAAGAAAAATTCCATGATTTCTAGATTTCATATTCACAATCGATTTACAACTCTTAGAGAGCTCTAAGTTCTTTGGATATGAAGTATGTTTTTGTGTTATCATTGACAATCATATAGAATACAGTTGAGGGAATCTTCAGTGAGGTTCGCATGAAGATTTCTACTTCTTGCCAACTATCACCATATCTAATCTCTTATTAACCAGATAATTACTCGAGCTTTATATACATCATAATAAGTATTACATGCATATATGTACCATGGTCTGCACTGATAAATATTCTTTTCCGGTTGTAGTTCTTCAGGGGTTAACTAGCAACCTTGACACAACTTGCTTTAATCGACTATTTTGAGATGGCTTAGGACTATGTTGAATATGAAAGGATGCTTAAATTTTTACATTTGCTCTTTTGTAGGACAATCTCAGTTAAGTTCTCAATTTCATATAGTGATGGTTGTCTTTATATTTGATTGAGTTATTAAAGCATGATTTTATCAACCAATGACTAAGCCGCGAATTAACTTTGCAGCCACAAAGTAGCAAAAAAAAAGGAAAATCTTGAGTCTTTTAAAGACCATTCTTCATACCAAGTTGAAACCATTCTTCAGACCAGGACTTAAGCATATCCTGGAACAAACCAGAGGCTCTTCAAGACCGAAGCATCTGATGTTATAGGCCATGTGATTGTACTTGTGGCAAGATCGAATATACCGCTATTAATTTTTCTGCCGGGATAGAAATAATCTGCACCTGGCCAAAGATCATAATCAATGAAACAGATTGAATCACCCTTGATTCCCTCACCATTAATCTCTTTGATCGGAGATCTTACTGTGACTCCATGACCAAGTATCAACACCTCACCTCCAAGAGTATCTACTCTTTCCCAGTTACCACTTTCAAAGTTCATCTTAAACATGTAAAACAAACGTTTCTCTTGTTCCACCTTTAAGCTCAGAACAATCAAAACCTCTCCTGAGTTGGTAACCGCTACTTTCTTCTTCCACACATGTTCCCCAGGTTGTGAAACAAAGTGAAACCTGTGGTTACTATATGGGTTCCCTTCCACAATCTCATTAACCGAATCTCCAGATAAATCAAGAACCTTGACGTAATCATCAGATGTAAACACGTAAAGCTTGTTGTTCTTACACGCCATGGATCTACACCGTGTGCCTTCAAGGTTACACCAGGCATCATCTCCTTTCTTGTATAAGAACAAGTAATGTTCTTTGTAACTCCAGGCTACAACATAGTCCCCTGTTCTCTCGTTCATCTGAAGACAAGCCGATGTATTCGAAGCGTTCATGCTACTATATAAGGTAACCTGACGTATAAGCAATGACTCAATCGATGGAAGGTTGATCCTTTCGCAAGTAAACACATTCAGAAGATACAAATTCATACGAGAACAAAGGATAAAGAGCCAGTTGCTACAACTAGCCACGACACAGCTTTTCGAGAAGTCGGTTCCAGGATGTTCAGTTTCGATAGTTTTGTCTTGTTCGGGATCTAATAACAGTGTTGAAGACTTACGTAATAGGATTCGCCATGGATACAGAGGTCGCGTACATGTTGTGGAGACAGAGTACCAGCTTGAGCAAACAGTTCTTGCTCGATGAAAATCTTTAGTGTTTAGGTTTTCGAGGATTGATCTCAAAGATCGGTACAAAGCTTGGACCAATCATACCGAACTCTAGACATTGTTGTCGTCTCTTCAGATCATTCCCAGTTTTGTTTGAAGCTTAGTTCGTAGTGATGTAAATTAGGGTTTGGTTCTGAAATGGAATAGAAAATATTAATGGGCTGGAAAGCAAATTAGTGGGCCTTGGCCCGTGACTAGAACTGCACATGGTTTCAAAACATTCGTCCACTAACACCATCATTAACCCCAATTTAGATTCTTAATTGAAATTCTTATCTTCGGCTAAAAGTTGGTTTTTAACTAAGAAAATTAAAAACCTAACTCTTAGGGGATCTTATTGGACTTAGAATTTGAGAGGATTTCATTTTTTTTTTCAAATCCTCTCTTATTGTATATAGCATTTCTAAATTCTATGTAAAATTCAAGCTTATTGGACTAGTCATTTGTATAAGTTCTCTCAAATTTTAGGTTATTAGAAAATATGGATTTTGTCAACAAAATACACCAGATGAGATTTGATGGGGTTTCAATGATATTTTCTAGTGTAAAACAATGAATTAAAATACCACCTCCTATGATGGTATTTGAAACTTTTTCTAAAAATAAATAAATTTCCTTCACCTTTTTAAAAAGAAAGTTAAATTGTTTGAAATGAAATAAAATAAAAATTATTTAAAATTTAAATTTTAAAAACTTTTATCAATTTTATATATTTCATAAAACAATAATAATATCAAATTATAATAATTAAAAAAAAGTTATTTTAAAATATTGAAATTTTTTAAAAAAATCAAAAACTCTGAAATTTCTTCAAAAACCTCATAAAACTTGTGCCAATTTTTTAGGATATACTCAAATCTTGGATTTTCTTGGATTTACTCAAATCTAAGAGCTGGTTCTTAGCGGAAAAGCGTAAAAAAAAGAAAAAAAAATTAAAAACTTCAATTAAAAAACTGTGGTTTATCATGCCCTAAAAACAAACAAGGGTTTGCTATAGATAAACCATGGGGTTAATGGGCTTTCTACGTCCGTATTTCAGCTCTTTTATCTCATTTCGTGCAATGAGCGGTGTTAATTTTTTAGAGGTTTAAAAATCTTATTTATTGACCATACAATTACAATACGACATTTTTCCATGCTTTGATCTTATTCACACTTAATATCACTAATTTATGTTACCTCTCTATGTATTCATCGATATATTTAAATAGAGAGGAACAAGTAAGGTTTATCATTTACTCCCTCCGATTCTTTTTACATGATATTTTAGAAAGTTTATGTTGTTTCAAAATAGATGATGTTTTAAGATTTTAAGGTATGTTTTGAGGTTTTAAGGTTAATTTTAGCTTTATTGGAAACTGTTCAACCAATAAAAATTTTAAGTCTTTTTTATAATTGGTTGAATGATTTTAAAATTATATTTTTAAAAGTGCTTTCTAGATAAATGTAATTTTTTTAATCTTTATGCAGTAAGCCAAAACTTCATGCATTAAGAAACGGAGGGAGTATGTAACACTAACAAAACTATAAATATCAATTAACAAACAGTAATCAAGATATCATAATCCAAAAGAAAAAGAAGCAGTACAAAGTAATTTAATCTAAATTATAACTCACGGAGACGAGGAATAAACCACCTCGCGTGACCATCCTTGGGAACATCTAAGACCATCTCCAACACTTGAATCGAAAGATCACCACAATAAAGAGACCCATGTGTGTAATAAATCGAGTCTGGTCTAGTCCCATTAGCTGCTGGTACAGTCACGCCAAGATCAGTGATCCAAGCTTCTCCCTCTAATGACTCCACCTCATCCCAACTTGTCCCTTCTGAGTTCATCTTCAAAATGTTGAAAACCTGATTTAACCGGTTCTTAACCATCAAAACCTCTCCAGAGACGGTAACACCGATCTTACCTCCCCGTCTTTCATCCCTAAACGGATCATCATCAACGTTATCTAGTAACGCTCTAGGGAGTTCTTGAGAGCAGTCCAAGATTCTGATTCGGTTCAACCGACTCAAAACGTAAAGCTTGTTGTCTTTGTAAACAATATCTTGACATCCATGGAGAATCTCAGGACCTTCTTTTGTAGGTATCTCTCTCCAAAAATCAAATCCATTCCTAGTATACATTACATAAGATAGACCTATCGACCAGACGACTAAGTAACCACTGGTTAACTCGTCGACCCATAAAACCGCTTTTGTCCGGTTTAGAATGTTTCTTGCGGTTACTGATGATTGATTGATTATGAATGTGAATGTGTTGTCTTGTAATCTATGAACTTGTAGCCTCCCCTGGTGTGACTCTAATGTAGGTAGATGGATTCTTTCGCGTGTGAAAACATTCAAAACGTATAGATTTGATCGTACGTCTAACATTAAAAGCCAGCTTCCCGAAGTTGAGAGACACATGTGAGTAGAGAAGTCATTGCCAAGGTTTCTCAACGTGTAAAGTTTACCTTCTTGGGGATTTAACACGTGACATGTAGAGCTCTTTGGTCTTCTACGAGGGAAGTTTATTATCCATGGAAACTTGTCTTGTATTGAAGAGATTTTTTTGCAAACTCTGTGCCAATTTTTGCAAACGGATCGTGCTTTTAGATAGTTAATGATGCTTAAACGTTCAAGGATTGATTGAAGAACGTCAGAGTTAAGCTCCGACCACTTTTTGACCTTGTTAGACATTGAGACTTGCCTTAAGACTAGTTGTAAAGTCTTTGTTTATGTAATGCTCTAAACTTCCTTTTCCAACTTGGAATAGGAAAAGTTTTATTCCTCCTAGTCAAACTATGTTCAGCGTATCGTAATCATCCGTGTTTATTAATCGTTTGGGCTTCTAAAAACGATGTACTTAGACTATCATTATCTATGGAAATCCAAAGTGGGTTTTCTATTTTTTTTTTCTAACTAAAAAAAGAAAAATTAAAAGTGAATCAATCGAATGCTGTCACGTGTCAGTGGAGCCCGTAAACAGTTGAAAAACTCACATACATTCGATTCTTCTTTGGTTACTTTGGGGACTGGTTTTTAAAAAAAATTGGGACTCACCTCTAAAAAGTTCTCTAAGAAACTCTTTAATAACCTCTTTTAATGATATTCTTATGGGCTTAATGACGACAAAATCTATTCAAAAAGTCAATCGTTCCTTTTCACCAGAATCCATGTAAGCAGTATGAGCTTAATAATTACAAAATATCATTCTAAAATTTCAATGTAAATTATATTTCCTTTCAATTTAATATTAATTAGATTCTAACCTGTTCTTACAAAGGGTAGATATATATTTTGTTTTAACTTTTTAAATAAATTAAACTTTTTATTTTTGTAATTATATTTATGTTTAATTCTTGATAAATAATATAAAAGATATAATGTTATTAATATAAAAGAATAATATATAAGTAATAAATAGTTGGACCAAACATTTATCAATAGGTTATGTTTCTATTTTAATAGAATAGATTGTAAACTACATTGAATTTAAAAATAATCTTATTTATCTTAAATACTATTAGTCAAAAATGTATAATCAATGAAAATATAAATGCATTTCAAACATTTTTTAATATATGTACAAAAATATCAAAGTAACTCTTTTTATAAAAGGGAGGGAGTAGAATATAACCAAATTTAGAACATTTTAAATGTGATTTGAATTGATCACCTCAGTTTGAAATGATTAAAACTACTCTATGAAAATTAAAAAATAAAAGTTTAAAATTATTCGTTATCTTTCATTAGTCAGACTTCATTCCACCAAACCATATACCCTTCTTGATGTTAACTTTTCGGACTCTTATGTTATTCAGTCAAAAGGAATAAAATTTGTGAGTAGAAATAAATAAAATTGGAAAGAAAATGCAGATATTTTTTTCTTCTATTATTCACTAGGATAGACTGTTCTGGGAAGTAAATCACAATCAGAATATATTATCCCAAATACAATTCCATCTTTATGAGTTTATTTGTATACTTGTTAAATATATGGAAAAATATTTGTTAAAAATATCGTGTAATGTAAATGTAATCTGGCTAATATAACATGAATGATATATTTATAAGTTAAATGTCCAAATTAGAAATAATAATAATAAGATAAATAACTGAAAAAAATTGTAACATAAAAAATATTTTTTCTCTGTTTTTAAATAAGTGTCACTTTAACATTTTTTTTCTTGTTACACAAAAAGTGTCACTTTAGAGTTTCAATCCAATTTTGAATTAAATATTAATTATAAACTAGATTTTACCCGCGCTAAAGTGCGGATGATTTTTCGATAAAAATTTATATAATTTTTTTTTATTTGAAGTAAACTTGGATGTAAAATATGTAACCTTAAGTCCACACCGAACTCAAACCAAAAAATCTGATCCATAAATACTCAATCTAAAATATTAGAATGGGTCTTGTAGGATGGTACAAAAGATATACGATACGAAATGTTATCAGCCGAATCCGAATGGGTAACCCAAAAGCTGAAAAACCAAAAAAATTCAAAACACCGGTCTGTATGTCTAAATAATCAGTGGAGTATTTCAAATAATCAATTCTATATTTTTGAAATGATGTCTAAAAATAAGTATTAAATTTTAAATAAGTATTTTAATTATTCAATTTTATATAAATAAGTATTTACTTCTTATGTTTTGCTTTTAAATTTTGGATTTAACTTTGGATATATCTGAAACCAACCAATATAACCCAAATGTGAATGATATATGGTTACTTTATGAAATTTAGGATGTGATACAAATTAGACCAAAACCAATACGTTATATCTGAATCTGATCCGTACTTAAAAATTTACCATAATGAGACCTAGGATACGATATAAATTAGAACCAAAATTCAAAATATCTAACATGTATTCCAAGGTCCAAGCATAACTTAAAGTGTGTTTTATATTTTTCACTTAGTTTTATTTTTGATAAAGATTTTACATGTTTGTTGGAATAGTCAGTAAAAATATACTTATAAAAATATCAATAATAATATGTTCCATTGTATCATTAAATATTCATAGTAACTAATAATTAATATTTATTTTATCAAATATGTATATATGTATATATATATATATATCTAATTTTAATATTATATCTATAAGAGTTATATTATGTATTTAGTGAAAGTTTTGAAGAAATTATTTCTTGCATTTGGATTAAAGTATAATTTATATTTATATGGATTTGTATGCATATGTAATTATTTTTTATATTAGTAAATAAAATATAATTGATTGGTTATTAAAATTTAGTGTTAATATAAACTGAATTGATTATTTTTAAAAACAATAGATTATTTATTCAGTTCTTTAATTTTAGCCTAGTGTATATATTTAATAATAATTAAGTTAGGTAAAAATAAAAATAATAAGAAACTTAGTTAAATGCAATGGTCCAACCTAGACTATTTGTAAGTAGATAAAAAATAAGACTTTATTTTAATAGAGTAGATGCATTGATTTTATAAATAATTTTAGTTTTTAAAAATCTTATTGATTAAATATGTGTAACTAATAAAAATATAACACATTCCAATAATTTTATTTATTTGTGTGAACAATATCAAAATGATATTTTTTTTTGCAAAACGAATGGAGTATAAAAGGTTTCTATATTTGAAAAAGGTCGGTCAACATCCAAATTATACCAACCTTTTTTTTCTTATTCTAGAATGATACAAGAAGCTGCAGATACCTTTCACATCCCAAATTTATAAAACTATCTGGATGTTTTATTAGGTTGTATCATAGCTTCAGAATTGCATCTTGGACAACTAACTAAAACTCTAGTCCTATAATGTTACTGAAAAATCCAAAAACAAACAGATAACATATTCCAAATCCTCAAATCTGACAACCAGCAGGCACAATCTTGCCACGAACCGAACCACCAACGTTCTGGCACAAGGCCGTGGCCAAGCCATCTCTCCCATTGTACGTCAAGTTGATATTTGAGAGCTCAACGTCTTGACAAGGAAACGTTTTGCTACACTGCATATTCAAAGCCGCTTGACTCGTCGAAGTTCCCCAGATTTTGTTATACTTGACGGCTCTGATCTGAACATGAGAGTCATACTTTCCAGGACTATCCGCATTGTCCATGTGGACAATACTGTTGGTCGATGACGATAGGGTTTTCAACATTGACCATTTGGATATTGTCGTACAAGAAGTTTGAAACCGATATGGGCCGAGACCGACTTAGCATATGTTTTGATCCGTAAACCGTCCGTTGTACCGTTGAAAACCGAGTTTCTCACGGTTAAGCCCTCGACGTTCTTCTCATCTTTATACCGGCCGAGGCTTCCGACACTAATCCCGTGCCCTGGTCCGCACCTAGGAATATATCACAAGATCAGTAATCCACGTAGAGAACAAACAATTAAAATAAAAATTCTTGTTTAACCAAAAAGAAACGTAAAATCAGAAATTGTTACCATATATCATATGGTTAACATAACACAACTTTAAATAATTTTTGTTAAAAGGTTTGCTAAAATTTAGCTAATCAAGTTGAGCTTAAACTATATATTGAATACACTTAAAAAAATTGAAAACCAAATAAACTAAAAATGAACTTATTGGTTAACCAAAAAAACAATCAGAAAATATTATCATTATCATATATCTAACGGTTTATGTAACATTACATATTTTTTGTTTAAGAGAGTTGCTATATTTCCGCTAATCAAAATTGAGTTTAAGCTATAATTAAGGCGAAATAATATACCTGACATTAGAGACATCCAAATTGGTAGTTCCGTCAAGTATTGCGATGCAATCGTCACCGGTTGCGATAGTGACGTTGTAAATATGCATATCCTTGGATCTACCTATCTTGATACCATCGGTATTAGGGCTATCTCCAGGAGCCATGATGGTCACGCCCGGTAATGTTAAAATCCTCGACCGAGAACAAGTTTAAGTGACCCATTTTGCTGTTGATAGATCTCAGACCGTTGATCCTCGAGGATCTAACGAACGCAAACCCTATGTTGATAGCTAGTGTACGACAATTAGGGTTTTTGTTACAATCGTTGAGGGACCAAGAGTGATAACCTTGACCATCAAGTAACCCTCCTCCTGTAACGGTGAGATTGTCTACGTACCGGAACTCGATCCATGCTTCTTGTTTGATGACGTCAGGATCTTGAGGAGCCGACAAGGTTCCGGTGATTATAAAAGTGATGTAACTTTTGCATGGACCAGAGAACGTTACTTGACTGAGATAGAATGTTCCTAGAGGAATATAGACCGTTGAACTTCCACCACTCCATTGACAAGCATCGTTCCAGGCCTTTGTAATCGCAATAGCGTTGTCTCTTTTGCCATCGCTACGAGCACCGTAGTTTCTGACGTCGAAGATCTTATCTCCTCCGTGATATTCATTCGTGGGAGCACTTGAGACGGTGAGGAAGAAGAAGAAGAGAGACGAGACACACAAGATCAGAAACCTAGACGCCATCTCGATCGATCTCACTTTTTTTTTGTTGACCTTTTGGTTTAGTTGAGGGAAAGTCGAGCGTTTGAGCTTCTTTATTTATAGGGTTACAAGATAAGAATATATAATGACATTAAATATTTAATAAACATATAAGGCAAAACACAATCTGTTACTACCATACTTATGGAAAAATTATTATTAGAATATTAAGCGAGAATCTTATCAGATAATAAGATTTTTGTGTGAATAGAAACTCCAATGTAGAATTTTCCTTTTCTATATTTTTTTTTTCATTTCGCTTGAGTAATAGTAAGTTGGAATAAGAATATATATGATATTCGTCATGATTGTATAATGTGCACAGAACATATTTACATGTGGTCTTGTAATTACTGATATTTGTGTGTTTGCGCGTGTGTTAAAATATATGTGTAATATTTTATGTGTTAATGGAGCATATATATCTGTATGTATTATTCAATTTAAATTCGACATTAACATAATATCTGTCCAATATGAGATGGCCTTTGTCTTCAGAAGGATTTTATGTATCTAATATAGTTTGAGTTGCCAAAAAGTAAATACTAATCTATATAGAATCATATTAAATGTCAATATTTGAGTTAATCTTTTTTTAGTAGATATGATTTTGCGTAATAAGGAGATGATCAATTACTACGGAGATAGAATTATCGTAATATAACATCTTTATTACGGAGTGTAATAAGGAAAGGTAAAAATAAAATGGTAAATAAATTGATACGTATGATTTATTGTGGGGGGAGTGTTAAAATATGTGTATAATATTTTATGAGTTTACATAGTAATGGAGGCTTATATGTACGAATTATTCAATTTAAATGTCACATTAAGAAAAGTATATGTTTACCCTAAAACTAGGTGTTGTATTTGTCCAGTATGAGATGCCTTTATCTTCTAAAGGATTTTCTTATCTAACATAATTTGAGTTGCCAAAAAATAATAATACGAATCTATATGGTGCATTAAAATGTCAACATTTGAGCTATACCGTTTTAGTAGATATGATTTGCTGTAATAAGGAAATGATTAATTATTGATATAACTATCATTATTACGGAGTGTAACAAGGAAAGGTTTAAAATGAAATGGAAAGCTAAATTGGTATGATTAACCTTAAATTTGGTGGCATTTTGTTATGACCAGACGGTTCGGGAATGCACATAAGTGGGTTTATCTACTTGGTCTACACATAGACCAATCGGCCGCCATAATGCATCACAGATTGTTAACTTGTCCGCACATGCGTTTACCACATAGACCAAGTCGACATTTGGGCCTTGTTCATCTTGTCCCACATCGTTTATGAAGGTGTGGGCAAGTCGTTCATGCTCTTTGTATATATATGTGATCCCCCCTTGTAGCTTATTTGATATCGACAATACAATAGAAGCAATCAACAAAGTCTTTAGACACTTCTGCAATAAACCGCTAGTCGACTACTCTCTATCTCTCTAGCTTAGATTCTTGTCGAGTAAACCTCTAAAGGACACGAGATTCACACACGTTATCAGCACGATCCTGCTCTGGAACCAAACAACCTCGAGTCCTAGTTCGAGAGCTTAACGCAGCCGGCCTGCAACCCCTACACCACCGAACCCTAATTCGGGCGATCTTCTTCTTCTCTCTAAGTTGTAATGCGATTGTGTCTTCATATAGATTTAAGAAGCTAACCTTTGTATGCTTTTCATTGATTGATTGTTCAAGTGTTCCCGAAGAGGAAACGCCAAGGAGAAAATCGATGCAAGGATTAAGGTATGCGTCATCTAATCGCAATGTTGAGGTTAATCGATTTCTGTTTAGAATGATGTGTTGCTAGGGATTGCTGTCGGTTTGGTTTTTGATTTTCGGCATAGATAAGAATGCATTAGGTTGGGTAGATTCATTGCTTGACGGCTAGTGACGGGCTAGAAATGCGAAAATACTGAAAACCCTAATAGAAAAGGAAAACGCTAACGCTAAATAGGGAAACCCTAATGCCAAAAGATGAAAACGCTATAATCAATCCAAATTAGGAAACCTAAGTTCTGAAAAGAAAACCTAATTATAAAAGGAAACGCTAATCAGAAAGGGAAACTTACCTAAAATTAACCCGAACTTACCAAAATTAGAAACTTTCCCAAAATGGAACTTCCCAGAAATAGAAACTTTCCTAAAATGGAAACTTACCTAAAATACCTAAACTTACCTAAAACGCAAACTTTCGCTAAAAGGAAATTTTCCAGAAAAGGAAACTTTCCTGAAAAGAAACTCGTCTAAAATGGAAACTTTCCAAATTTATAAAATTTCTAGATCTAAATCTTAAACCCCTAGATTAGTTATAAGAAAGTTTTGTTTTTATATTTTGGTCGATGATACTAGACCTATTGGTCGATGATGTTAGACCTACTGGTCAAGTGATGCTAGACATATGGGTCGAGGATGCTAGACCATGAGATCGGCGAATGGGTCAATGGTAGCGTACAGTGCAGTACGGATGGGTACGAACGGCGGATGAAAGACAGGCACGACCAGTCACGTACCTATAAGGTACGAACGCGCACGGTAACCCATACGAACCAGCGACCCGCGTGTGAGGCATGAACCGGGCGGATGGTACATACAGTGCGGTACGACGAACCGCACGAACGCGGATGGACGGACGGTACGTACCATGCGATAACGACATCACATACCACGTCAGTACGAACCCGCAGTGATCCGTACGACGCTCAAACCGCGGTCATACTGTGAACCGACAACGGTTGATCACCCGCATCATGCGGATAGACTAAGGTCCATTCCGGTCGATGATGTCTAACCTCAGGTACGGCTTAGACATTGATCTGGCACGATCGGATGATGCGTACCATGTACGTCTAGATCGGCGGATGGTCGATGATCGCGTATCAACGGATAGACCACGAACCACATGGGTCGATGAGCGTCTACCAGATGTACTGCCAGACGGTGGTGCTTGTCCAATCGACGCCAAAACATCACAACTTGGACTTTGCACCCTCAATGTCTTCACGGTGAATGATCCATATGAACTATGGAAAGAATTCAAGATGAGATATGATCATCAGAGGACCCTGGTTCATCCAGCGGCGACCTATGAGTGGATACACATTAGGATTCAGGGACTTCAAGTCCGTGAACAGTACAACTCACCTTGGTTCGAATAGTCTCATAACTGAGGCCTATGTGGCGAGATTGTACTGATATTAGCTCCTTGAAAGACATTCCAGACAATGTCCTCAAGGCAACATGTTGCTGCAGCAACAATATAGAGCAGAAAGGTTTTAAGACGTATAGTGAACTCATTCACTGTCTGTTGCTTGCTGAACAAACAATGAGCTGGCTCCTGAAGAACAGTGAGCTTAGACCGCAGGTACTAAAGCCGTCCAAAGGCACATAATGCCGAGCTAAGGATGATACAGACAGAGGCAAACCATGTGCCCGTTATGACCAAAAGGATCACAGTTCCTTCATATGGACGAGGACGCGACCGCATAAGTCAAGATGCGAGGACGTGGACGTGGTAACCATAACAAAGGGCGTCCTACCGCCTTATGATCATCAAACAGTCCAATCATGGACGTGGTAAAGCAAAGGCACTGGGATATCTTCAAGGATTCAGAATCCTAGGACCTCACTGTGCACAAACTCGCGGGATGTCCAAAACATTGGGCAGATTGCCGAACCGCCTAAGCATGACTGGTCGACGCATCGTATGCAGAGAGCTGCTGAAAAGCAGGAATCCAGAAGCTCAGTATGGATGTATCAGGATGATGAGGCGTGACTTTTGGATCACAACCAAAGATGAAGCCTTCATGGGCTCACGAAGTTGATCATAGCAAAGACGCGACTCCATGGGGTGCGATGAAACTTTCAGATATTACTGAAATGATAAGCCAAGTAAGAATACAACGTGATAGTTTTGGTGTTTATGGGCTTTGTATATGTTTAAGTTTTTTATAAGAGTGATTGATTATAGACATAAAAAGGATAAGATCAATATTAGTAGTTTAGACGCACAAAGGCATTCACACCGCAATACCGGCATTGAGTTATATACCCTCAGTCATAGTGAAATGGTTTTCCAGCATGTAACGGGCAATGCAGAGGAAAGACACTCATTTGCCTTTTGCGATTATAAGCCTTATAAGAGTGGTCCATGATATATACTATATACTCTGGATGCTCACAACTATGCTAAGATATCCGAAATGGATACAAAAAGAAGTGCGCGAAACGAGCCCAATGGATCCTAGTGGTGCGAATCGCTTAGATTTGCGGTATGACATCCTGCTACGAGATTACACTTAATGGTATGACGCTGGATTAGCCATCCCGCGAGTCTAAACTTGGATGCAAAGATGTTAAAGGCACACAGAGTTAGCCCATCAAACCTCACAGTGTGTGTACATGTACACGAAGGAAGACTCATGCAGGCTTTAATGTGTGTCTAGGGAGCATTGCAACGAAATTATAGAGCTATGTTTTATGAGGGGG
Organism: Moricandia arvensis; assembly: GCA_905132765.1. Classification (NCBI taxonomy): domain Eukaryota; kingdom Viridiplantae; phylum Streptophyta; class Magnoliopsida; order Brassicales; family Brassicaceae; genus Moricandia; species Moricandia arvensis. Next base: position 29,331 of record CAJHQP010007972.1, read on the forward strand.
AGTGAGCGACAATCGTGGGTCCATAAACACTCTAAGAAATCTCGTGAAGCTATGCT
>CAJHQP010007973.1:0-29374 GCA_905132765.1 Moricandia arvensis
GGGGGAGCTAAGGAACAAGTTGGAGGCCAAGAGCACAAAGGGGATGTTTATTGGTTACTCACCAACTCAGAAAGGGTACAAGTGTTATGATCCAGCAACCAGAAGGGTAGTGGTGTCTAGAGATGTGAAGTTCGTGGAAGAACGAGGGTTCTATGAGGAGAAGAATCAAGCAGAACTCAAGGATTTGGCATCTGACAAGGCAGCCAACTTGAAGATAATTCTGGAGAATCTTGGGATTAACTTATCTCAGGATCCGAGGAGTGGAGGAGGACGACAACAAGAAGGTCTTCCCACGGCTAATGAGCAAGAACCCCACCTTGATCATGAGGGTGAAATGAACCAGAGGAGCAGTATGATGAAGAATCAGGTTCCACACATGATCAAGGTGTGGACCAAGGTGATGAAGAAGTTGGAGATGGAAACCATGAAGAAGAAGAGGTTGAGGAGGCTCAACCAGAAGCAGCTCAAGAAGTTCAACCTTGAGGAGAAGTATAAGAGTGAGAAACCCTCCATCCAAATGGATCAACAACCGGGTATACTATAATGCTCAAGCAGTTGCTCATCCTGCCCAAGCTGTTTGCAATCTAATTCACTACCCGGAAGAGCACAAAGCCTTTATGATCAGTTTGGATGAGAGTCAGTTACCAAGATCCTATGAAGAGGCTGTGCAAGACAAGGAGTGGAAGGAGTCAGTTAAAGCTGAAGCAGACGCAATGATCAAAAATGATACTTGGTTTGAGAGCAAGCTACCAAGGAAAGAAGGCTGTGAGCAGCAGATGGATCTTTACTATCAAGTATCTTCCAAATGGGAAAGTTGAAAGGAAAAATACAAGACTGGTGGCAAGAGGTTTCACTCAAACTTATGGAGAAGACTACATTGATACCTTTGCTCCGGTTACCAAGCTGCATACTATCCGGATAGTTCTCTCCCTTGCTGTGAACTTAGAATGGGGTCTTTGGCAAATGGATGTGAAGAATGCCTTCCTTCAAGGAGAGCTTGAAGATGAGGTGTACATGCTTCCCCCTCCTGGTCTTGAGCACTTGGTTAAAGATGGAAACGTTCTGAGATTGAAGAAGGCCATTTATGGTCTAAAGCAATCTCCTAGAGCATGGTACACCAAGTTGAGCACAACTCTCAATGGGAAGGGCTTCAAGAATACTGAACTCGACCACACTCTCTTCACCTTGACCACTTCCTCAGGTATAGTAGTCCTTCTTGTGTATGTTGATGATATCATCATCACAGGAAGTGACAAGGTTGGGATTCAATCAACCAAGGACTTTCTAAAGTCGGTTTTTGAGATTAAAGACTTGGGAGAAATGAAATACTTCCTTGGGATTGAGATATGTAGATCCAAGGAAGGTTTATTCCTTTCTCAAAGAAAATATACACTTGATCTTTTGAAAGATGCAGGTAGACTTGGAGGGAATAGTGTCAACACTCCATTAGAAGATGGGTATAAGATTCCACGTGAGGGGGAGATTGAAGACAGTCAACCGTTTGAAGATGCCAAGCTTTACAGAAAGCTTGTTGGTAAGTTAATTTACTTGACCATTACACGTCCTGATATATGTTTTGCTGTGAACCAGGTGAGTCAACACATGCAAGGACCAAAGGAACATCATTGGAGCATGGTTAACCGGATTCTGATGTACCTGAATGGCTCACCTGATCAAGGAGTGTGGATGGGATGCAACAAAAGCACTGAGTGGTAGGATACTGTGATGCGGATTGGGCAGGAGATCGAGCAGATAGGAAGTCTACAACAGGCTATTGCACGTTCATTGGGGGAACTTGGTTACTTGGAGAGCAAGAAGCAGAAAGTGGTATCCTGCTCGAGTGCTGAGGCTGAGTATAGGGCCATGTTGAAGCTGACTAAATGAGTAGTCTGGATCAAGGGAATACTAAAGCACTTGGAGATTGATCAAGCCACACTAATGACCATGCATTGTGACAATCAAGCCGCAATCCCACATTGCATCCAACTCAGTGTTTCATGAGAGAACCAATCACATTGAAGTTGACTGCCACAAGGTAAGACAGATGATAGTCCAAGGAGTGATCTTACCTTGCTATACACGGAGTGAAGACCAGTTGGCTGATGTGTTTACTAAGGCTCCGAGACAGAAGACACTTCAGTCCATCCATCAGAGGTTGGGACTCATTGATCTCACTAGGTGAAACTAATCCCCTGTCATAAGGTCTTTACTCTTTTCTTTGCTGAGGTTTTATCCCTAAGGAGGGTTTTCTTTGGCAAGGTTTTTAATGAGGAAGATCTCATGACATTCCAAGCTTGACTTGTTCCACATGGTCAAGCTTGAGGGGGAGTGTTAAACCGAATAAGAGATGGAGTTATGATCTATTAGGAAGGCTGGAAAAGACTTATGAAATGGAGAAGAAGAAGTTTGGAGGTGTCCGTACAGGGCCGTACAGATGGTCCGTACAAGGCCGTACAAGTGGTCCGTACAAGAGGGTAAAAGAAAGTTTACCATGGACGAGAAAACTTACCCGGGTAAGAGTAACTCGACCCAGAATTACTCTTACTAGTTACCAAGCGGATCAAGCTTGACTGAGGCGCGCGTTGGACAGTCTGGCTCGTGCTGAAAGAGCATCTGGTCAAGATGCCAAAGGAATCTCGAGTGTGAAGCACTCCAGCCACAAGTTTGAATTAGGCGCGCCTAAGACCGGTTGACTCCACATGCTTGGCGAGAAAGCTTATCCTAAACCTTATCTTCTACCCATTGTAAACCCTTGTTTCATCCCCTATATATTTGTAACTCCTCTCATTAATCTAAGCAAGCAATTTTCGAGTCTCTCTTATTTCTCTCTAAGTGTTCTTGGTGTTCATCATCTCGAAATGGTTTCTTAACCAAGTTTCAAGCTTTTAGTCTCCAAATCTCTTCTAGTCTCTCTCAAACTCTTTTCTATCCGTTTATTCTCTGTTTCTTCTCAATCTTTCACCCTCCCTCTTCAAAAAGATTTGTCCTCAAATCTTGCAAGCCTCTTTCATAGGAATTGTTGCTGACTGGTTCGGATATGTAGAAGGCATTGATCCATTTAGTTCCTGATTCATTACTCAAACCTGATACATTGAAACAAAGCAAGTTAGCACTTAAAAATTTATCAAAGAGTAATAATCTTATCCCAAATTGGGTTTTGCTCAGTTTTGGCTTGTGTGCTGCATCTGGTGGTGCTTCTTTGATGAGGATAAATCCAGTGTTGTCTTGGTGCTTATCCTGATCCAAATCAGGTGGCTTGAACCGATGCTTGTTCTTTCTCCTTGTATGCTTTAAAGCTCTCTTAATATCTGCACATGGCTCTTTTGACAAAAACAAGTGCATCATATCTGTGTAATCAAGAAAAGAACTCTTGAAAACATGATCACTTACCTTAGCATGCTTACCTGGTCGCCATAGATAGGATTGAGATGTTCTAAACTCAGGAAAATTCAAACAAATCACAAAGAGGCTCATCCGAGTTGTAGAACCCATACCTCTTTCACCTGAGAAGCTTTCGACATGATTCCAATTCGACGTGAGACCCTGATGATTTAAGTTTCCATAGCAATCGATTTTGTTGAATAATTCCTTGTGGTTGTTGAGATATGTTCCTCGGACTGCTCCTATGTCAAGACTGGCGGCTAGATAGTTTTCAAGGTTTGCATGTTGCATCTCCAACTTAGCCAAGTTCTCATCATTGTTGTTCTCATCATGGGAGCCCCTCTTTTCGAAAAGTGTAGTACTCAAGACTGTTTTACCTATACCAATAGAAAGCAAATCAGGTTTCATGCGTTTCTTTGAGTCTAGATAATTACCTCGGGCTGGTTGCTTTGGAGTTTGCTGTAGACTGAGTTTTTCCGGTGGTTTTTCTTTGAAATCCAATGTACCATCTGCCTGTACCTTAATCTTCATCATTGTACCTATTTCTTTCTGAGCACTAATGGTACAGAGCAAGTGCATTATACTTGAAGTAGATATTTTAAAAACACTGTACTTGAAACAATGACATGTTATAAAGTTTCGCCAATATTGAATCAGGTCACTAACTTCACTTGTTCTGGTACCTTTCAAAATGAGTTGCGTGGACTCAGATGTGCTAATTTTCTCTTTTGAAACAAGATCAGATTCAACACTTGATTCAGGTGTTGATTGTCCATGAGACTCCTTTTCATCTGTACCTTTTTCAGCTTGTTTTGGAAAAGACAAGTGTGTTATCATGTCATGAGAATTATTTGAAACAGCTTGATGAAGTATATCACTTAACTTAGTTTGATCAGCATTGGTAATATTAGTGATCTGGCATTCTGCGATTTGTGGCCTTTTAATATGATCCTAGGTGAGAGGATCACGTCCCTGAATGCTCTCCAACGATTGTGATGATGAAACAAGTAAAGGATTGAGTTGATACTTCTAAGAGTTGCGGAAAGGCTCTTAGACTATCTAGGTTTGCTTGTAATGTAAGGATGAAGATCCGAAATACACTTAAACAAGCTTTGATCAAACAAGTTTCAGAGAAAGTTTTTTTGATAGAAAGTTTGATGATTTTATTGATCATTTTCGTCCATAATATATAGAGAAGAAGACTGTACATGCACAGCTTCTTGGAAACACACAAAACAATTAAAACAAAGACTGAGTTTAAATTTGAAAATAAGGAAAAGGCTCCTAAGAGAGTTCTGGACGAAAATAGGATAGAAATGGGATAGAAATGGGCTTAGCTTCATCAAGAGGCTTTTGTATGAGTGTTGTGTCCAAGCCTCATTAAAAACCTAAGTTCAGAAAACCCAAATGGGACAAAACCAAACAAAGGAAAAGAGTGCAAGTCACAACACCTCTCTTGATGAATGTCTTAGATGGCTTGAATCACAACCAGTGTGGTTGGATAAGCACAATCTAGACTGCCCTGGATAGTGTATAAGAGTTGGTTAAGAGCTTGTTGGAATCTTGCTTTCTTGGATCTTGTCATTGGACCAAGTGGCACGTCTAGGTCCTTGTCCTTTGTTTCCTCAGGTTCAAGCTGGTCTTCAGTTCCATCTTTCTCTTCTTTAAGCTTTGGTTCAAGCTGTTCCATCTCCTCAGTTCCTTTGCTGGTCAGGATCATATCATCCTCTCCCACTTGAGAAGGATTTGACCTCAAATCCGATTCTTCTGCAAAATAAGGAACTAAATCAGTAACATTGAAGCTTGAGCTCACATTATACTTACCTTGCAAATCCAATTGGTAGGCATTGTTGTTGATCTTTCTGATGATTTTGAAAGGACCATCAATCCTAGGCATGAGCTTGGATTTTCTTTCATTAGGAAACCTCTCCTTCCTCAAGTGTATCCAAACTAAATCTCCTTCTTCAAAAAGCATTTCCTTTCTTCCTTTGTTGGCTTGCTTGACATAGAGTTTGGTCTTGTTTTCTATATTGTTCCGGGCCTTCTCATGTATCTGCTTAACAAGCTCAGCTTTCTTTTGCCCATCAAGACTAACTCTTTCACTCAAAGGTAAAGGCATTAGATCCAAAGGTGATAAAGGACTGAATCCATAAACAATCTCAAATGGAGAAAACTTAGATGCAGAATGCTTCGCATGATTATAAGCAAACTCTACATGAGGCAAACATTCTTCCCAAGTTCTAAGGTTCTTTTTAATCAATGTACGCAACAAGGTAGACAAAGTTCTATTGACAACTTCAGTTTGTCCATCAGACTGTGGATGACAAGTAGTAGAGAAACACAATTTAGTTCCTAATTTAGACCACAACGTTTTCCAAAAGAAACTAAGGAACTTAGTGTCTCTATCAGAAACAATTGTCCTAGGCATGCCATGAAGTCTAACAATCTCCCTAAAGAACAAACTAGCAACATTCACAGCATCATCAGTCTTATGGCAGGGAATAAAATGAGCCATTTTAGAAAACCTATCAACGACAACAAACACTGAATCTTTTCCAGTCTTAGTTCTAGGTAATCCAACAACAAAATCCATTGAAATGTCATGCCATGGATGCAAAGGAATAGGTAAAGGAGTATACAGACCGTGGTTTTGGATTTTAGACTTAGCTTGCTTGCAAGTTACACATCGTTCACAAGTTTTCTCAACATCCCTCCTCATGTGTGGCCAAAAGAAGTGTTCTTGCATCACTTGCAGTGTCTTAGCCACGCCAAAATGTCCCATAAGTCCACCTGCGTGAGCTTCTTTGACAAACAAATCTCTCAAAGAGGAGTTAGGCACACATAGTCTATTTTCATAGAAGAGAAATCCATCATTCTTGAAGTACTTACCACGTCCAAACTTCTCACATGAAGCATATATTTCTTTAAAATCAGAATCAGTAGTGTATAGATCTTTGATTTGCTCAAATCCAAGCAGTTTAGTTTCAAGAGTGCTTAAGAGAACATACCTCCGAGAAAGTGCATCAGCAACTATGTTTTCTTTACCTTTCTTGTACTTGATCACATAGGGAAAGGTTTCAATGAATTCAATCCATCTAGCATGCCTCTTGTTCAGTTTCTGTTGTCCCTTGAGGTGCTTGAGAGACTCATGATCAGTATGGATGACGAACTCCTTAGGCCAGAGATAGTGCTGCCATGTTTGCAATGCTCTTACAAGTGCATAGAGTTCTTTATCATACGTTGGGTAGTTCAGAGTAGCCCCTCCAAGCTTTTCACTAAAGAAAGCTATGGGTTTCTTCTCCTGCATAAGCACAGCACCTACACCAACACCAGATGCATCACATTCTATTTCAAATGTTTTAGAAAAGTCAGGGAGAGAAAGAACTGGTGAATTGGTGAGTTTCTCCTTTAAATTTTGGAATGCTTCTTCCTGGGCTTGTTCCCACTTGAACCCCACGTTTTTCTTGATCACTTCAGTGAGTGGTGCAGCCAAGGTACTGAAATCTTTGACAAATCTTCTATAGAATCCGGCTAGACCATGAAAGCTTCTCACTTCTCCAACTGTTTTGGGGCTTGGCCAGTCTTTAATAGCTTTGATCTTGTCTTCATCAACCTTGATGCCATCTGCACTCACAACAAAACCTAAAAAGACAAGGTTATCTGCTCCAAAGGTACATTTCTTTAAATTAGCAAACAATGACTCTGCTCTAAGCACTTCTAGAACCTTTCTAAGATGCTCAACATGTTCATTCAAGTTCTTGCTGTAAATCAGAATATCATCAAAGTAAACCACAACAAAATGACCAATGAATGCTCTCAGAACATGATTCATTAACCTCATGAAAGTGCTAGGTGCATTAGTTAACCCAAATGGCATTACTAACCATTCATATAATCCCTGTTTTGTTTTAAAGGCAGTTTTCCACTCATCACCTTCTTTCATTCTAATCTGGTGATACCCACTTTTTAAATCTACTTTAGAAAAGATACTTGAGCCATGCAATTCATCAAGCATATCATCTAGCCTAGGAATGGGATGTCGATACTTTACAGTGATATTATTGATGGCTCTGCAATCGACACACATTCTCCAACTCCCATCTTTCTTTGGCACAAGTAAGACTGGTACTGCACATGGGCTCATGCTCTCACGTATGTGTCCTTTGTCCATAAGCTCAGTGACTTGTTTCTGTAGTTCCTTTGTCTCCAAAGGATTGGTTCTATAGGCTGGCTTGTTTGGCAGTGAAGCTCCTGGTATGAAATCAATTTGGTGCTCTATTCCTCTAATAGGTGGTAAGCCTTGGGGAGCTTCTTCTGGAAATACATCACTGAATTCCTGCAAAAGAAATTGTATATTTCTAGGAAGATCCTGCACTGGCTTTGTTATATTAAAACATTCTTTAAATACAATCAGCAAGTGAGGTAAGGGACTTCCCTTTGGTTGAATCAACAGATTGGCAGGCTGTTTGATCTTGGATTCTGTAGAAGCTTTATTTCTCTTTAAGGCTATCTGATCTAGATGAACTTCCTGTGGTGTTAAGGGAACCAAGACAGTCTTCTTTCCCTTGAATTCAAACGAGTATCTGTTGGTGAATCCATCATGAATGGTTCTCCTGTCGGATTGCCAAGGTCTTCCAAGTAATATGTGTCCAGCATCCATTGGTAGGACATCACACAGTACCTCATCTTCATACTTTCCAATAGACAATGGTATCTTGACTTGATGTTTCACCTCCAGCTCACCTTCATCATTAAGCCATTGTAGTTTATAAGCTGTTGGTCTCTTTATGATCTTAAGGCCAAGTTTTTCCACCATAGTTTCACTTGCAGCATTGGTACAGCTTCCTCCATCTATTACCAAACTGCACACCTTTCCTTGGACTATGCAACGAGTATGGAACAGATTCTCTCTTTGCTCATCACCAACTGTCTTAGTTTGCAGATTCAAGGTTCTTCTGGTGACAAGTAATTCTCCTTTAGCTGGCAGCTCCACACGTTCCTCTTCAGAGTCAGACTGTCTTTCTTCTTCTGATTCAATTTCTCCATTCTCTCTAATGAGTATTACCCTCTTGTTGGAACAGCTACTGGCATAGTGACCATAACCCTTACACTTGTAACACTGTATGTCTCTGGTTTTGGTTGCAGTGGCTACTTCCTTGCCTTTTAAACTCTGCTCTTCCACTTTAGGCTTGGTGAAAGATTTGAACTCTCTGCTCTTGTCGTCCTTTTGGTAGTGTGGCTTGCTGACTCCATAGTTAGGCTTGTAATTCCTTCTTTTTATCTGCTGTTCAAACATAACAGCCTTGTGTAGAAGTTCCTCCATCTCTACATAATGATGAACTTCCAATCTGTCAATGATTTCTCTGTTTAGCCCTCCCATGAATCTAGCCATAGTTGCCTCTCTATCCTCTTGAATATCAGCTCTCAGCATAAGAGTTTCCAATTCTTTGTAGTATTCTTCAACTGATCTACTCCCTTGAGACAGTGTTCTGAGCTTGAAATGCAGTTCCCTGTGGTAATGGCTTGGTACAAATCTCTTCCTCATGATTACCTTCATCTGATTCCAGGTTTCAACAGGGAAGTCTCCTGCTCTTCTTCTTGCTGTAACAAGGCTATCCCACCAACTCAGAGCATAATCTTTGAACTCTGTAGGAGCAAGCTTCAGTTTGTACTCTTGAGTATAGTCTCTGCAGTTGAACACAAGTTCTATCTTCTTTTCCCATTCTAGATACTCTTCTGGATCAGCAGTGCCTTTGAACTCAGGAATCTTTAGTTTCAAACCACCCAGAGGATCATTGGTTTGTTGCCTTTCTTCTCTGTCACGCCTTTGTTCATTAGCTTGTGGTCTGTCTTCTCTGTCACGTCTCCTCCTTCTGGAGCCACTGGATCGATTTGCTTGGCTGTAATAGCTTTCTGTAGCAGACTGGTTTGGACTCCTCCTGGATCTCTCACGTTCTGAAGGAACAACCTCAGCTCTGAAGTTTTCGAGTTTCTGATCCATCAAAGCAGACATCCTTGCAGTCAAAGCATCAAGCATCAGTTGATTCATTCCAGTATTCTGATTGCTTTCTTCCTCCATGGTTCCTGCAAATTACAAACACAATAACCAGTAAAGAGTTCACAGAAACAGATTACTGCAAACAGAGAATAAAATTTTCAGAGATATATTACTGCAACAGAGATCAATAGATTCGAAACTACAGAACAGGATACTATAATCAAGGATCAATGGAATTGAAATCAAGGATCTTTTTACTGTAAACAAAGATCAACAGCCAAGAAATTACAGAAACAGTTTTCTGCAAACAGAATATCACAGAAACAGACTCAATGATCTCTATGAACCCTAAAATGATTTCTGAAATAAAATTTCGATTAGGAACAGATTCAGCACTGGATTTAGGTAGATTAGACTCAGATAAACACGATTCTAACAGGGTTTTAGACTTAGAATAGATTCGATCAGAGAAGGTGAAAAGTCTAAAAACTGCAGAATCAAATTGATACAACCTGATGATGGAGATCTGCTCTGATACCACTTAATATGATCCTAGGTGAGAGGATCACGTCCCTGAATGCTCTCCAACGATTGTGATGATGAAACAAGTAAAGGATTGAGTTGATACTTCTAAGAGTTGCGGAAAGGCTCTTAGACTATCTAGGTTTGCTTGTAATGTAAGGATGAAGATCCGAAATACACTTAAACAAGCTTTGATCAAACAAGTTTCAGAGAAAGTTTTTTGATAGAAAGTTTGATGATTTTATTGATCATTTTCGTCCATAATATATAGAGAAGAAGACTGTACATGCACAGCTTCTTGGAAACACACAAAACAATTAAAACAAAGACTGAGTTTAAATTTGAAAATAAGGAAAAGGCTCCTAAGAGAGTTCTGGACGAAAATAGGATAGAAATGGGATAGAAATGGGCTTAGCTTCATCAAGAGGCTTTTGTATGAGTGTTGTGTCCAAGCCTCATTAAAAACCTAAGTTCAGAAAACCCAAATGGGACAAAACCAAACAAAGGAAAAGAGTGCAAGTCACAACACCTCTCTTGATGAATGTCTTAGATGGCTTGAATCACAACCAGTGTGGTTGGATAAGCACAATCTAGACTGCCCTGGATAGTGTATAAGAGTTGGTTAAGAGCTTGTTGGAATCTTGCTTTCTTGGATCTTGTCATTGGACCAAGTGGCACGTCTAGGTCCTTGCCCTTTGTTTCCTCAGGTTCAAGCTGGTCTTCAGTTCCATCTTTCTCTTCTTTAAGCTTTGGTTCAAGCTGTTCCATCTCCTCAGTTCCTTTGCTCGGTCCAGATCATATCACCTGTGAGTCCCACGGTTCTGTCCTTGAGTGCATCCTTATCCATAGTACCATTGACAGTTCTTCCCAATGTATGGGGAAGTTTTCCACCCTATTGGACTTGGAGCTTTGTGTTTGCAAGCAAACCTGACAGATTCTCGTGCAACAGCATCTCTCTTCTTAGGTTAGATAGTGATCAGCCAAATTTTCCTATTAGATTCTTGGCATCTCCAAATGACCTTCTCTCCTCAACTGAGTCGACATGAAAACTTTGATCAGCAAAGTGTCCCATTAGGCCCCATGGGATTCCCTGACAAAAAGGTCTCTCAAAGAGCAGTTAGGCACACATAACCTATTGTCATAAAACAAGTAGCCTTCTTGTCTAAAGTAATGCCCTGCAGCAAACTTCTCACAAGAAGCATCAGCTTCCTTGAAATCATGGTCAGTATCATACATATCTTTTATCTGCTCAAATCCAAGCAACTTAGCATCTAGAGTGGTCAAGAGAACATACCTCCTAGATAGTGCATCAGCAACTATGTTCTCCTTACCTTGTTTATACTTGATCACGTATGGGAAGGTCTCATTGAACTCTACCCACCTTGCGTGTCTCTTGCTAAGCTTACTCTGCCCTTTTAGATACTTTAGGGACTCATGATCAGTGTGTATGACAAACTCCTTGGGCCACAAGTAGTGTTGCCACGTTTGTAATGTTAGAATTGTGAAAATATGAGGAGAATAGTTGAGTTTATGTGAGATTTGGGTGAAGAACAAGAGAGATGAACTCAAGAACAAATTTCTGGACAAAATAGAGAGAGATAGAGAGAGAGTGAGAGAGAGAGAAAGAGAAAGGAGGATTCGAAATCCTTACTTCATTTCATGCTTGTTTTACATATTAATAAAGAGACAAGAGAGAGACATTCAGAAGAAAACAAAGAGGAAATATTAAAATAAGTTGCTTCTGCTCTGTGAAAGTGACAGCACCTCCCACAGCTCTATTGCTTAGCAAGACATGTGACTCTTTCAAATTCAACTTGTCACAGATATATCTTGCTCCCCAACGGTCTTCTAAGTCTCCAGAAGTGTATCTTGGTCGACAATGCTTCCTTGCCTTGTCTTCCAAGTCATTAGGTCAGACTAGAAACCTTGTGATCCAAGTATGTACGGAATTACTTGTAGAGCAAGTTGATGAGTTCTCTTCTTTTCCATTTGTCCTCTTAGTCTCTCTCTTTTGGTTCTTCATCTCAATACTCCCCCTCAAGCTTGACCATAGTGACTGGTCAAGCTTGGAAACATGAAGAACTTCCCTCATTAAAACCTTAGTGTGCAAAACCCAGTGGGAAAAAAAACACACTAAGGAAAAAGAGTAGAAGCCTCCATGTTAGGAGAGCTAGTGAGATGTAAGGTCTATGAGTCCCAACTTAGAGTGGATGAACTCACACACTTTGGTGCTTGCTGCCTTGGTGAAAATATCAGCAAGCTGGTCTTCACTTCTTGTGTAGCAAGGTAGAATGATTTGCTTCTCCACAGCTTGTCTGACCTTGTGGCAGTCTACTTCAATATGTTTGGTCCTTTCATGAAAAACTGAGTTGCTGGCGATGTGAATGGCAGCCTGGTTGTCACAATGCATTGTGATGGGTGATGTTGTCTCGATTCCCAAGTCCCCAAGCAACCCCTTGATCCATATCAACTCATTGGTGAGCTTCCTCATAGCTCTATACTCTGCCTCAGCGCTGGAACATGATACAACTTCTGCTTCTTGCTTTTCCAAGTCACCAAATTGCCTCCAATGAATGTACAATACCCAGTAGTTGATTTCCTATCAACCCTATCTCCTGCCCAATCAGCATCACAATATCCAGTGATCTCAGTGCTTCCATTGCATCCCATCCAAACACCTTGACCAGGAGCTTCTCTCAAGTATCTCAAGATCCTCTCCACCATGTTCCAGTGATGAACCTTAGGAGCTTGCATGTGCTGACTGACTTGGTTCACAGCAAAACAAATGTCTGGCCTTGTGATAGTTAAGTAAATAAGTTTCCCAACCATCCTCCTATACTTCTTGATATCTCAAATGGGCTTATCTTCAAACTCCCCCTCTCGCAGAACCTTGTAGCCATCTTCAAGTGGAGTCTTTGCTGTCCTTCCTCCAAGATCACCTGCCTCACTCAATAGATCAAGGCGTACTTTCTTTGAGATAAGAACAGCCCCTCTTTAGACCGGCATATCTCAATCCCTAGAAAGTACTTTAGTTCACCCAAGTCTTTAATATCAAAAGAAGATTTGAGAAAGGATTTGGTTAAGGAGATACCTTCCTTATCACTTCCTTTTATGATAATGTCGTCCACATAGATTAGTATAACCACAATGCCTTGTTGACTGGTGAGGGTAAAGAGAGTGTGATCAGCTTCAGACTTGATGAACCCTTTTCCATTGAGTGTTGTACTTAGCTTATGGTACCAGGCTCTTGGTGATTGCTTTAACCCATAGATTGCTTTCTTCAATCGCAAGAAATTCCCTGGTTTGACAAGGTGTTCTAGGCCAGGAGGTGGTCTCATGTAAACCTCATCTTCCAATTCACCTTGTAGGAAAGCATTCTTGACATCCATTTGCCATAAATCCCATTCCAAGTTGACTGCCAATGAGAGAACAATCCTTATGGTGTGGAGCTTGGCCACTGGAGCAAATGTATCAAGGTAATCCTCCCCATAGACCTGAGTAAAACCCCTTGCAACCAGTCTTGTCTTTTTTCTTTCTGGTTTTCCATTGGCTAGGTACTTGATGGTGAAGAGCAAGCGGCTTGACACAGCTTTCTTGCCTTTGGGAAGCTCAGCTTCATACCAGGTATCATTCTTGATCATAGCATTGATCTCATCTCCAACTGAGTCTTTCCACTCTTCATCCTCCATTACTTCTTCATATGATCTTGGAATGTATTCCTGGTCCAACTCCATGATGAAAGCTTGATGTTCTTCTGGATACTGAGCAAGAGAGCACACTACACTTATTGGATGAGCCACTGCTTCAGCATTGAAGTACACTCTTGTGTTAATCCAGTTTGATGCAGGTTTCTTGATCCTAGTACTCCTTCTTAGGGGCTGAACCTGGTCGTCCTCTTCCACTTCCTGCTCTTCTTCCTCATGAACCTGAGCAGTTTCAGTCTCTTGTTCTTCAACGCCATCCTGATCATGAACTTTGGGTTCTTGTTCATTGCCCCCTTCAGGATCAGGATGAGTGACTTCTTCAGCCTGTTGTTCAGTTTCTTTAGGAGGTGTAGCTTCTCTGTTGGCCTCGTTAATCCTTGGATAAACTGATTCCCAGACTCTCCATGATTATTCTCAGGTTATTAGCCTTGTCAGAAGCCTGAGATAGGTCTTTCAGTTCATCCCAATTCTTCTCAGCATAGAAACCTTTTCCTTCCATAAATTTCACATCTCTGGATACAAGAACTCTTCTTGTTTCAGGATTGTAGCACTTGTATCCTTTTTATGTAGAGGAGTATCCAATGAAGATACACTTCATGCTCTTTGCTTCTAGCTTGTTTCTTTGTTCTCCTGGTATCAACACAAAGCAGGCACATCCAAACACTCTGAGGTGATGAATAGATGGCCTGGTTTGGTTCAACACTTCATAAGGAGAGACATCCTTCAGCACCTTGGTAGGGATCCGGTTGATGAGATAGCATGCTGTGACCACAGCATCACTCCAAAACCTTTTAGGAACATTGGCATGGAACATCATTGATCTAGCCACCTCCATGAGATGTCTATTCTTTCTCTCAGCCACTCCATTTTGCTGAGGAGTATAAGGACAGCTTGTCTGGTGGACTATGCCATGCTTTGCTAGATGACTCTTGAATGCATTACTTGTATACTCTCCTCCATTGTCTGACCTCAGTACCTTCACATTAGCTTTAAAGTGGTTAGTTACATAAGATTGAAAGTTCATAAATGCATCTAACACACGATCCTTAGAAGGCAGCAAAGTAATCCAAGTGTATTTTGATTTCTCATCTATAAAGGTGACAAAATACTTATGGTTATCCCTAGAAATACATGGAGAGGTCCAAACATCAGAGTGAACTAAGTCAAAACATTTTTCATAGATAGTAACTGATGTTGGAAACACAGATTTGCAATGCTTTCCTAAGATGCATGCTTCACATTCCAAGTGGCTAAATGACATGTCAGGCAGTATAAGTTCTAATGCACGAGAGTGTGGATGTCCTAATCTAGCATGCCAAGTAGTGCTATCACATAGATTAGTGCTGGTCATGCATAAAGGAGTAGAAATAGAGGGATAAGAAGGCTTAGCCTTTTGGAGATGGTATAAACCATCTTTTCTGTTTCCTTCTCCAATCACCTTCCATGTCTTAAGGTCCTGAAACTCAACATCATTAGGCCTAAAAACCACCTGACAATTCAGGTCAACCGTGGCCTTCTTGAATGAAAGTAAGTTAGAAGCAAAACCAGGCATGTAGAAGGCAGTGGATTCTCTATCAAACAACTTAAGGTTCCCTATTCCTTCTATCTTCACCTTATCTCCATTGGCTATTATTACATTCCCTAAGGCAGGCCTAACATCACTAATAAGATTCCTATCACTAATCATATGATGACTAGCTCCAGAATCTATTATAATTGGCTTAGAGACAGGGGAATGTGTACCAGACTTCTTGGAGGAGATAATGGCCTTGGCTGCTCGGATTAGTGGCTCTATGTCACTCATCCTGATGGGACCATCATTGATCACAGCCTTGTTCCAATTGTTTACTCCACTAGATTCACTCAATAAGGCAGAGTACATGGACTTTCCCTCCAAGACTTCTTGCTCAGCTTCCTTTAGCTTCTTGGCGTCATGTTGGCTTCTGAATTTGGTTCTTTTATGAGCTAACTTCTGCTTTCTTCTATTGTCTCCATATACCAGCCACGTCCTGTCTTTCTTCTTCTGCATATCATTTCCATGATGAACCGGTTTCTCTTCTTCCTTGAAGAGTTTCTGTGCTCCTTGCTCTCTTTGGACCAGAAAACACACTTCATCTAGGTTTGGAAGCTTGACCTCTCTTAGAATATGCTTTATGAGATGGTTGTAGGATGGATTGAGGTTCAGGAGTAGACTGAAAACCTTATCCTGCTCATATCTTTCCCTTATGACCTCTGGATCTAAGGAAAAAGGTCTAAGCTCATCAAGCTCTGCCCACAGGCTTCTGAACGTGCCAAAATACTGATTGAACTCCACTTCCTTCTGGCTCAGGTTGTTGATAATCCTCTTGACTTCAAACACACGGCTCAGATTGGAGAGATTTCCATACACAGATTTAAGACTCTCCCACAGATCTTTGGCAGTTTCAAAATGTGAGTAAGCCTCCAATATTGGTTCTGAGAGAGAGTTGTGGATGATCTCAAGTGCTTGCTGGTCTTCTCTGACCCACTTGTCTTCATCCATCAAACCAATCACCTGACTATCCTCTTGAGTCATCCTCTTTGAAGCATCAGCCTTCATGATGTGGCTGTCCCAAAGTCCATGACTTCCCAAGGTAACTCTGGCCACTCTTGACCATAACAAGTAGTTAGAACCCTCAAGGGTTACTGGAATAACACATCTTTTCTTCATTTCCATGGCTGGATTTCTTTTACCCAATGGTTAAAGCTAATATCCAGTGGGTAAAGACGAAGAACACAGAAATTTTTAAAATAAGCAGCAGAATGTGATTTGCAGATGGAAATGGGAAAATAAGAGAGAAAAGGATAAACAATGGATTTGAGGAACTTAGATGCTCTGAGAGTGTAGAAAACAGAGAATTTTTGGAAGAGAAACAGAGTAAAACAGAGCAAAACAGAGCAAAACAGAGCAAAACAGAGCAAAAAAACCAGAGAAAAACCAGAGTAGATTTGCGGAATATAAAGAAGGCTAGGAGCTTAAAGCTCTGATACCATGTTAGAATTATGAAAGTATGATGAGAATAGAAGAGAATGGTCGAGTTTGGTTGAGTTTGAGTGAAGAACAAGAGAGATGAACTCAAGAACAAATTTCTGGACAGAATAGAGAGAGATAGAGAGAGAGTGAGAGAGAGAGAAAGAGAAAGGAGGATTCGAAATCCTTACTTCATTTCATGCTTGTTTAAATATTAATAAAGAGACAAGAGAGAGACATTCAGAAGAAAACAAAGAGGAAATATTAAAATAAGTTGCTTCTGCTCTGTGAAAGTGACAGACACAGATCAGATCGATTTCTAAAACTTATTCTACTCAGATCAATTTCGAAAATTAACCCTAGTCCTGCAACAATTCGAGAAAAACTCAGAACAAAGATGAAATTGCAAGGAACTGAAGAGTTAAATCAGAGAAACTAGATCGATAGAACTTTTAACAGATTCAAACACAAGCAATCACAGATCTGATTTCTCTGCAAAGTAGATGAAGAGTCAAAACAAAAATTCAGAGAGATAGATGAAGAACACTCCCCTTCCAGAGTTGCTCTGATACCACTTGATGAACTCCTAGGATGCTTTCTGGAATAGATGAAGTGATTAAGAGGGATAAGCCTTGCAAACAAAGAATCAGAGACTCGATTTGTTTCAAGGGATGTGGATTGTAGTGGGACACAGAAGGGATGACTCTCCAACTGATACTCCAAGAGGATCTGATCCAGATATGACACACTGAAACAGAAACTCCAAGGCTGGATATTACACACCAGCAATCTGGATATTACACACCAGAACTCTAAATCTCGCCAAAGACAAGAGAGAAGAGAAAAATAGGGTTTTTGATAAAATATTGCTTACTCCCTTATTCATTTTCGTGCATAATATATAGAGAGAGTGCCTTACATGCAAGACACCTCGAAAACATAAGAAAGGAGTAAAACAAAGGCTCCTCTCGAAAATACGACAAAGACTGAAGTTTGAAAATGAAATAAAACTTAGAAATATAAAATAGCATAAGGTTCTTCATGTGTAGGTCAGAGATCATCAGATAGGTGATATGTGAAGTAGTCTGGTGACCTCGTTAAAAACCTTCCTCCGTAAAACCTCTTTGGGACAAAACCGAGAGCAAGGAAAAGAGCACACACAATCCTACTTGCCTAGATGATGATCAGCTTGAAGATGGGTATCTTGAATGGTGATGAGTGTCTTGATTGATCAAGCTTCGACCAAGACCAATGTATTCTTCTTGTTTCAAAGTATTCCTCAATGTTGCATCCTCAGCTACAAGCTCTTCAGGTTCAGGTTCATGCTTCCATTCCTTGGTGCTTTCCATGATCACATCACCATCAACCCTTGGCGTCAGCTTGGACTTCCTTTCGTTGGGGAACCTATCCTTCCTCAGGTGAAGCCAAACTTTGTCACCTACTTCAAAGATCCTCACATGTCTCCCCTTGTTGGCTTGCTTCTCATAGAGCTTGGTTTTCTGCTCAATGTTGTGTCTAGCCTTCTCATTGATTTGTTGGACCATCTCAGCTTTCTTCTTGCCGTCCAAGCTAACTCTTTCACACTCAGGTAAAGGCATTAGATCCAAAGGAGAAGTGGGATTGAACCCATTAACAATTTCAAAAGGGGAATACTTAGAAGCAGAATGCATGGCATGATTGTATGCAAATTCACAGTGTGGTAAGTATTCTTCCCAAGTTTTCAAGTTCTTTCTAATAAATGCACGCAGGAGTGTTCCTAGAGTTCTATTAACTACTTCAGTTTGTCCATCAGTTTGTGGATGACATGTAGTAGAAAACAACAGTTTAGTGCCTAGCTTAGACCAAAGATTCTTCCAAAAGTAACTAAGAAACTTAGTGTCCCTATCAGAAACTATAGTCCTAGGCATACCATGTGGATGTGAAGTGAGTAATCCAACACCATTCTCTTTAAGTTTCTTGACTCTGGAACGAGTCATGGGACCTTCTGGAATGGCTAGAGCATCATCACCAGGCTGCTGGTGCAATGTGGCTTCATGTGGCTCATCTAGACTCTCCTTGTTTTCCTTAGTGATCCGGTCCATGATCACATCACATCAGCTTGGACTTCCTTTCGTTGGGGAACCTATCCTTCCTCAGGTGAAGCCAAACTTTGTCACCTACTTCAAAGATCCTCACATGTCTCCCCTTGTTGGCTTGTTTCTCATAGAGCTTGGTTTTCTGCTCAATGTTGTGTCTAGCCTTCTCATTGATTTGTTGGACCATCTCAGCTTTCTTCTTGCCGTCCAAGCTAACTCTTTCACACTCAAGTAAAGGCATTAGATCCAAAGGAGAGGTGGGTTTGAACCCATAAACAATTTCAAAAGGGGAATACTTAGAAGCAGAATGCATGGCATGATTGTATGCAAATTCACAGTGTGGTAAGTATTCTTCCCAAGTTTTCAAGTTCTTTCTAATAAATGCACGCAGGAGTGTTCCTAGAGTTCTATTAACTACTTCAGTTTGTCCATCAGTTTGTGGATGACATGTAGTAGAAAACAACAGTTTAGTGCCTAGCTTAGACCACAGAGTCTTCCAAAAGTAACTAAGAAACTTAGTGTCCCTATCAGAAACTATAGTCCTAGGCATACCATGTGGATGTGAAGTGAGTAATCCAACAACATTCTCTTTAAGTTTCTTGACTCTGGAACGAGTCATGGGACCTTCTGGAATGGCTAGAGCATCATCACCAGGCTGCTGGTGCAATGTGGCTTCATGTGGCTCATCTAGACTCTCCTTGTTTTCCATAGTGATCCGGTCCATGATCACATCACATCAGCTTGGACTTCCTCTCGTTGGGAAACCTGTCCTTCCTAAGGTGCACCCAAACCTGGTCACCGACTTCAAAGATCCTCACACGCCTTCCCTTGTTGGCTTGCTTCTCATAAAGCTTGGTTTTCTGCTCAATGTTTTGTTTAGCCTTCTCATGGATTCGTTGGACTATCTCTGCTTTCTTCTTACCGTCTAAACTGATCCTTTCACACTCAGGTAAAGGCATTAGATCCAAAGGAGAGGTGGGATTGAACCCATAAACAATTTCAAATGGTGAATACTTAGAAGCAGAATGCATGGCATGATTGTATGCAAATTCACAGTGTGGTAAGTATTCTTCCCAAGTTCTTAAGTTCTTCCGGTTCTAGTCCTAGGTAATCCAACAATAAAGTCCATGGAAATATCATTCCAGGGATGGTGTGGAATAGGTAAAGGAGTATACAAACCCTTGGATTGGACTTGGGACTTGGCATGCTTGCAAGTAGCACACCTCCCACAGATTCTCTCCACATCTCTCTTCATGTGCGGCCAATAGAAGCGATACTGCAAAACTTTTAAGGTCTTGGCAATCCCAAAGTGTCCCATTAGACTGCCCCCATGGGATTCTCTGACAAAGAGATCTCTCGAAGAGCAGTTATGCACACACAATCTATTGTCATAAAACAAGAAACCTGCTTGTCTAAAGTAATGCCCTGCAGCAAACTTCTCACAAGATGCCTAAGCTTCCTTGAAATCAAGGTCAGTATCATACATATCTTTTATCTGCTCAAACCCAAGTAACTTAGTATCTAGAGTGGTCAAGAGAACATACCTCCGAGATAGTGCATCAGCAACTATGTTCTCCTTACCTTGTTTATACTTGATCACGTATGGTAAGGTCTCAATGAACTCAACCCATCTTGAGTGTCTTTTGCTAAGCTTACACTGCCCTTTTAGATACTTTAGGGACTCATGATCAGCGTGGATGACAAACTCCTTGGGCCATAGGTAATGCTGCCATGTTTGCAATGCCCTCACCAAGGCATAGAGTTCCTTGTCATAGGTTGCATAGTTGAGAGTGGCTCCTCCAAGCTTCTCACTGAAGTAGGCAATGTGTTTCCTATCCTGCATCAATACAGCACCAATTCCAATTCCTGAAGCATCACATTCTATTTCAAAAGTTTTTGTAAAGTCAGGAAGCACAAGAAGAGGTGATTGAGTAAGCTTCTTTTTTAGGCATTGGAAAGCCTTCTCTTGTGCTTCTCCCCACTTGAATCCGACATCCTTCTTTATCACTTCAGTTAAAGGAGCTTCAATGGTGCTAAAGTCTCTCACAAAACGCCTATAGAACTCAGCAAGCCCATGGAAGCTTCTCACTTCTCCTACTGATGTTGGGCTCGTGAAAGATTGATAGAGATTAAGAGAATAGGACAAGAATAAGAGACTTAGAGAGAGATTTAGACTAAAGAAGAAGAGACTCGACGAGAAAGACTAGAAACCATTGAGAGAGACTAAGAGAGGAGACTGAAGATTTCGTGTTATTGATTAATGAACAGAGGTTACAAATATATAGAGGAAGAGTAAAGCCCTACAACGGATACAGGATAAGGTTTCTGGATAAGCTTTTTCAACAGGCGTGTGGAGTCAAAGACCAAGGAGCGTCCCGTTTGAATTCTTGTGGCTGGAAAGCTTCACACGCGAGATTCCTTTGGCATCTTGACCAGATGCTCTTCCAGCACAAGCCAGCCTGTCAAACGCGCGCCTCAGTCAAGCTAGGTCCGCTTGGTAACTAGTAAGAGTAACTCTGGCTCGAGTTACTCTTACCCGGGTAACTTTCCTCGTCCGCGGTAAACTTCTTCACCCACTTGTACGGCCAAGTTGTACGGCCTGTACGGCCTAGTTGTACGGACATGTACGGACTGATCCAAACCATTTCCTCTCCTTTTCATAAGCCTTCCTCTACCATATTAAGACCTCTGTTCAACACTCCCCCTCAAGCTTGACCATGTGGAACAAGTCAAGCTTGGAATGCCATGAGATCTTCCTCATTAAAAACCTTGCCAAAGAAAACCCTCCTTAGGGATAAAACCTCAACAAGGAAAAGAGTAAAGACCCCATGGCGAGGGGATCAGTTCTTTCTGGTAAGATCCATGAGTCCAAGACGAGTGTGGATGGACTCAATGGTCTTCTGCCTAGCTGCTTTAGTAAACACATCAGCTAGTTGATCTTCACTCCGGGTATAGCATGGCAATATGTCTCCGGATACTATCATTTGCCTCACCTTGTGTCAATCAACCTCAATATGCTTAGTCCTCTCATGGAACACTGAGTTGGAGGCAATGTGTATAGCCGCTTGGTTGTCACAATGCATGGTCATGGGTGTGTCTTGATCAATCCCCAAGTGCTTCAGTATCCCTTTGATCCAAACTAACTCATTTGTAAGCTTCAACATGGCTTTGTACTCGGCTTCAGCACTGGAACAGGACACCACCTTTTGCTTCTTACTCTTCCAGGTAACAAGGTTCCCACCAATGAAGGTGCAATAACCAGTGGTCGACTTCCTATCCATCCTATCCCCGGCCCAATCTGCATCACAATATCCAACCACTTATGTGCTCTCATTGCACCCCATCCAAACTCCTTGACTTGATGTTCCATTCAGGTACATGAGAAGCCGGTTCACCATGTTCCAGTGATGCTCCTTAGGCCCTTGCATGTGTTGGCTAACCTGATTCACAGCAAAGCATATATCAGGTCTTGTGATTGTCAAATAGATTAACTTACCAACAAGCTTTCTATAAAGCTTAGCATCTTGAAAGAGTGGACTGTCTTCTATCTCCCCCTCTCGTGGTACTTTATATCCTTCTTCCAAGGGTGTCTTGAATGTCTTCCCTTCTGGTATACCTGCATCTTTCAAAAGATCAAGTGTATACTTTCTTTGAGATAGAAATAAACCTTCCTTGAAACTACACAACTCTATTCCAAGAAAGTATTTTGTCTCTCCCAAATCTTTAATTTCAAATACAGATTTCAAGTAGTCTTTAGTAGCTTGTATACCTTCCTTGCCACTTCCAGTAATGATGATATCATCAACATATACTAGAAGGACAATGATACCTGAGGGAGATGTGAGAGTGAAGAGGGTATGGTCGAGCTCGGATCTCTTGAAGCCTCTCCCATTCAAGGTAGTACTCAGTTTGTTGTACCATGCTCTTGGAGACTGCTTGAGACCATATATAGCCTTCTTCAGCCTTAAGACATTCCCTTCTTTACCAAATGTTCAAGACCCGGTGGAGGATACATATACACTTCATCTTCAAGTTCCCCTTGAAGAACCGCATTCTTCACATCCATTTGCCATAGACCCCATCTTAGATTAACCGCAACAGACAGAACTATTCTGATAGTATGAAGCTTTGCAACCGGGGCAAAAGTGTCTAGGTAGTCTTCACCATAAGTCTGAGTGAAACCCCTTGCAACTAGTCTAGTCTTCTTCCTGTCTATCTTCCCGTTTGCAAGATACTTGATGGTGAAGATCCACCTACTTGACACTGCCTTCTTTCCTCTTGGAAGTTCACTCTCATACCATGTATCGTTTTTGATCATGGCGTTTGCTTCAGCACCAACTGACTCCTTCCATTCTTTATCCTTCATAGCTTCATCATAAGACTTTGGAATGTAGCTCTGATCTAGGTTAACCATCAACACACAATGATCTTCATGGTAGTGAGCAAGAGAGCATGAGACACGAGAAGGATGAGCCATTGCTTGAGCATTGTAGTACACTCTTGTATTCACCCAGTTGGTTGGAGGGTTTCTGATCCTAGTGCTTCTTCTCAGTTGTTGCCCTTGTTGCTCAACTTCTGGTTCTTGATCTTGTCCTTCTTCATCATTCACTGATCCTTGTCCTTCTTTTTGCTCTTGTTGCTCCACACTTTGATCATGAGAACCTGATTGTTCTCCTTCTTCTTGAGTACTTTCTTCAGGTTCATTTCCCCCCTCATGGTCAAAGTGGGGACCCTGATCTTCTTCGTTTGTATTGGCGGGACCTTGAGGTTGTCCTCCTCCATTCCTTGGCTCTTGAGACAGATTAATCCCAAGACCTTCCAGTATTATCCTTAGATTGGCCGCCTTATCTGATGCAAGATCCTTCAGTTCTGCTTGATTCTTCTCTTCATAATACCCTCTTTCTTCAACAAACTTTACATCCCTTGACACCAGTACCCTCCTTGTGACCGGATCATAGCATTTGTACCCCTTTTGGGTAGGTGAATACCCTATGAACATTCCCTTGGTACTCTTTGCATCTAATTTGTTCCTCAACTCCCCTGGTCTTACACAAAGCATAGACAACCAAAGACTCTAAGATGATCCAAGGTTGGTCTATACCTGTTCAAGACCTCAAAAGGAGACTTGTCTTCAAGGATCCGGTTTGGTGTTCTGTTGATCAAGTAGCATGCTGTAGACACTGCATCACTCCAGAACTTCTTTGGTACATTGGCCTGGAACATCATCGACCTTGCTACCTCCATGAGGTCTCTGTTCTTTCTTTCGGCCACACCATTTTGTTGAGGTGTGTAAGGGCAACTTGTCTGATGGAGGATGCCATGTTGCGATAGGTGTTGCTTGAATGCTTGGCTCGTGTATTCCCCTCCATTATCTGATCTAAAAATTTTCAACTTGGCATTAAACTGGTTAGTCACATAATTTTGAAAATTTCTAAATGCATCAAGAACCCTATCTTTAGATGGAATCAAGGTTATCCAGGTGTATTTAGACTTCTCATCTATGAATGTTACAAAATACTTGTGATTCTCTCTAGATAAGCAAGGTGCAGTCCAAACATCAGAGTGAATCAAATCAAAGCAATGCTCATAGATGGTTGACGATTTATGAAACACAGTCTTACAATGCTTGCCTAAAATAAAAGCTTCACAATCATTATTTTCAAACAAAACACCTGGAACCATTAAGTTTAAAGCTCTAACATGAGGGTGCCCTAGTCTAGCATGCCACAAAGCATTCTTATTTAAAACAGAAGCAGAAGTAAACGAGCATTTATGATCAGGCACAGAACTAAGCTCTTCAAGCATATAAAGATCTCCCTTGGTTACTCCTTGCCCAATCAATCGGCTGCTCTCAATATCATGAAACTTGACATCATTAGGACTAAATATGACATTGCAATGCATATCAATGGTACACTTCTTGACAGAGAGTAAGTTTGAAGTAAACTCAGGCATATAAAAGGCTCTAGATTCTTTGTTAAACAGTTTCAGTTTGCCTACACCTCTTATTGGTATTCTATCTCCATTTTCTATCATCACATGTCCATTAGCCGGTTCTATATCTCTAATAAGACTAGTATCACTAATCATTGTGAGAAAAGAAGATGAATAGGTAGAGTAAACTGAAAAGAAGCTCCTGGTTCTGTTCGAACCAGAGAGAAGGAAAGAGTAAGTGATGAAGAGTGAATGCAGGTGATGAAGTATAAGTGAAGGCTATGAAGAGAATCTGAGAGAATAGGAGATTATGAGTAACTTAGGTAACCAGAGAGTAGAGAGGAGGAGAATTTCGTGTGTATGAGAGAGAGAGAGAGAGAGAAAGTAACCAAGAATATGAAGAGAGAAGAACTTTCTCCTTATATTGCAATGGGTTACAATAAAGGCTTTAAATAGCCAAATGACAACAATAAACAAATCATAAAATGGGGGAAGACTAAACAGATATTATTGTAGGGAAATGAAGAGGACAAGAGGACTAGGACAAATGCAGGGACGACCAGAAGGAGCAGAAATGGACAGGAGGAGAGATGGTGGTGCAGTCTCCCACAGATGAAAGTGACAGCTCAGGTACAAGCTCTTATGCACATGTGATCTTCTTTATTTAATATAAAATAACTCTTCCTGTTTGAATTCGAATCAGATGTCTTCTGGAGCCTACAAACGGTCATAAGCCTCTCCCCAACTCCTTTCTTTCCTTGCAAGTCACTCATGTCGAGTGTGGACAAATGGCTGTACGAAAAAACCTTAAACCGGCTTATGTTTTGCATCCTGATTGAATTGTGGTCTGGCTTGTTTCTTCTGGATGTTTCATCTTCATTTTAACATTCTTGCCTTGCCTTCCAAGACACTCTAGCTAAAGCTTGGTTCCTTGGAAACCAAGACTGTGCGGACACACTTCATCTTCAAGTGTCTAAACTCTTCTCTTCTTGTCTTCTTTATTTCTCTTTATCAATACTTGGATCATGAACCAGATTCTTCTTCTGGACATTCCATGCTTCATTTCAATACTCCCCCTCAAGCTTTACCATAGGAGATCCTTGGGAAAGCTTGGAACTGAGAGTACTTGCCTCGTTAAAAACCTAAGTGTGGAAAACCTCATGAGATAAAACGAACACTTAGGGAAAAAGAGTGCAAGCATCTCAGCCTAGGGATTGGCAAGTGGGTTTATGAGCCTTATGATCAGGTTTTGGAACTCATAAACCCTGGATCAGGGCCTTTCTTCAATGGCAAGCAGGCGTCTTTGTTTCATACTCAGATTAGGCGCCACTTGCTTCACACATAAAACAGCCATTGAGCTTCTTCTTATGACCAGAGCTTGTCTCCCCCTTTCTTCTGACTTATTGCCTCCATTTAGGGGTTGAGTCCAAGCCTTCTTTTACTCAGGAGCTCAATAGGTACCTTGCCTATTGCTGCTAAAAATGGTGAGGAGTGTCCCATGGACACTTGAATCCCTCATGAATGCTGTGGAATAATGTGGGGTGACAGATTCTTCAGTCTTGATCACTTAATCCCCCTTACTTTGAAATCACCATTCTAGCCTCTTCTTGAAGCTTTATCAACCAGGTACAAGCACATATGCTATGGGCTGATTCATAGCTTCCCAACTGAAGGTAACTGTTCTAACTCCATATAGAAGCTGATCCATAGCTTCCCAACCAGAAGGTAACTGTTCTAACTCCCAAGCCTTGGGCTGATTCATAGCATTCCAATCAGCTTGCCTCTCCACCTGATCTTCTTGCCAAGTAGTCTCTGATGGTCATCTGTTCTAACACCAAGTTCCTGCTGTCCTTGCTGATACTTCTTTGATCCGGCTGATGAGAAATCTTGCAAGGGTGAATTCCACCACTTGCATTCTCTCACTTCTGATCTGAGGTGAGGAAATGGAAGACTTGGACCTTTAGGAATGCTCATCATTACCCCTCCTCAAGCTTGATCCAGAGAGAATAAGTGAAGGACCAAGCTTGGAAGTGAGCAACGTTGAGTTTTGAAACCAGGAGTGCATCACCCCTACAGCTGCGCTTAAGTCAACCGGTTCCTCCCTTAATCTCTTCTCCACTGCCTCTTGTAAGTCTTTTGAACCAGGAGCTCAACACCCAAACAGGCTGCGCTTAATTCAACCGGTTCTCTACACACAAGTGATCTTTCCATGGTCAGGAATATACAGACTCTGTAGGCTCTGAACTCATGGGCAAAGTCTTCTTCTTTGTCTTGATTTGATGATGGACAGAGACAACACTTGTGTACCTGAAACATCACTCAAACTCCAGAAAGAATCAGACCACACACACTAGGATCAGACCTTGGTAACTCACCAATCCTGATCCCAATGCTTTAAGAAAATGCAATGGACAGAATCTAAACAACTCATTTAGTTCAAATCCATGCGACCAATTCACAAAATGTTCAGGTATGATAACTCATCAGTTACAAGGCATCTAGGCTCATTTTATCACACATATGACAGTAGCAGAATGCAATGACAATTTATGACAGTAGCATAGACTAGACAACTCATCTAATCAAGCTACACAAATATGAATGCAACACATGACCAGGAAACTCTCCTAGGCCTCTAGCAATGCAACAAGACACACAACAGGCTCTAAGAAATTCGCCTAGACCATACAGAACACAAACAAATGAGCTAAGACAAGAACAAGACAAAACAATGCTAGAAATCTCCTAGCACAGTACACAGGCATCAAGCAACAATTTTAAGCAATAGCTATGTGAATGCACAAGATTCAATTCAAGACAGCATGAGATAACAAGCAACTAATGCACATTACACAAGCTAATGGTTACTGGTTTCATCAAAACCATAGGGACCAGTAGCTTAGACCAACTTCTAAATGCATACCAGTCCACTATGATGGACTAACCAGACCATTAGCACAAGATAACAATGAAATGGATTGGACCAGATTCTATATGATCATGCTAGCAAGCTTACTTACTCCTAGAACAATGCATACACAATGTTTAAGTATCATGGGACAGAAACTAGGTTCAACAACTCTAGTAACATTGAACTGTCCCTAAGATACTAACAAGACACTCAACACAACCAGAAACAATTTAAGACAATTAAGCAAGCTCGTATTAGAGTTAAGGAGGTTAACTTACAACCAAGGAACCTGAGCTAGTTCCTTGAACCTCCATGGCTGTGAATCACTTCAATTTGAAGGGCTTGTGGTGTGGATTGACTGTCCAAAACTTCCTCTTCTTGATTCTCTCCTTCTGTTCAAGGAGACACTTCAAACCCCTCCTGTCCTCTTGCTGGTCGTGGGTTTTGTTGGTCAGAAACAGAGCTTCAGCATCGCTGGCCAGAGAATGATTAGAACAGCTTAGCTTTAATGCTTCTTTAGTGACCCCTTCTCCAAGAATGGTATCTTCCATGGATTATCTTCAGCATTTTGGACCATATGTGGTGGTTTTGCTTCTTCTTTGGACTCCTTGAAGCTACTGAAGTCGACATTTCCTTTGATCTCTCCATCTTAGAGAGTTTGGACCAGTGGACAATAGAATGTACCAACTGGTTTTGCAAGAAACAGAACTTGAAACTGAACCTTTGATGAAGCTTGCTGGACTGAGCTGAAGCTTTCTTGAGTTCCAGAGACTTGTATACTGTCCTATCTTTAGTTCTGGCGAGATTCTTCCCTCTTGGAAGACCTTTGGACCAGTGGATAAAGAGATGTAGCAGAAACTGTTTTGGAGACAGTTTTGAGAAGATGATGATTTGCGGAAGCTATGAAGGTTTCAGGAGCTTGGAAGCTCTGATACCATGTGAGAAAAGAAGATGAATAGGTAGAGTAAACTGAAAAGAAGCTCCTGGTTCTGTTCGAACCAGAGAGAAGGAAAGAGTAAGTGATGAAGAGTGAATGCAGGTGATGAAGTATAAGTGAAGGCTATGAAGAGAATCTGAGAGAATAGGAGATTATGAGTAACTTAGGTAACCAGAGAGTAGAGAGGAGGAGAATTTCGTGTGTATGAGAGAGAGAGAGAGAGAGAGAAAGTAACCAAGAATATGAAGAGAGAAGAACTTTCTCCTTAGATTGCAATGGGTTACAATAAAGGCTTTAAATAGCCAAATGACAACAATAAACAAATCATAAAATGGGGGAAGACTAAACAGATATTATTGTAGGGAAATGAAGAGGACAAGAGGACTAGGACAAATGCAGGGACGACCAGAAGGAGCAGAAATGGACAGGAGGAGAGATGGTGGTGCAGTCTCCCACAGATGAAAGTGACAGCTCAGGTACAAGCTCTTATGCACATGTGATCTTCTTTATTTAATATAAAATAACTCTTCCTGTTTGAATTCGAATCAGATGTCTTCTGGAGCCTACAAACGGTCATAAGCCTCTCCCCAACTCCTTTCTTTCCTTGCAAGTCACTCATGTCGAGTGTGGACAAATGGCTGTACGAAAAAACCTTAAACCGGCTTATGTTTTGCATCCTGATTGAATCGTGGTCTGGCTTGTTTCTTCTGGATGTTTCATCTTCATTTTAACATTCTTGCCTTGCCTTCCAAGACACTCTAGCTCAAGCTTAGTTCCTTGGAAATCAAGACTGTACGGACAGCTTCATCTTCAAGTGTCTAAACTCTTCTCTTCTTGTCTTCTTTATTTCTCTTTATCAATGCTTGGATCATGACCCAGCTTCTTCTTCTGGACATTCCCTTCTTCATTTCAACAATCATATG
>CAJHQP010007974.1:0-29368 GCA_905132765.1 Moricandia arvensis
CTCTCTTCTCTCACGAATCTCTCCATTCTCCCTCTTGTTCTTGCTGTTCTTGAGTGTTCTTCACTATATTCTTCATAAACTTACACAAATGAGCTCACTTGTAAGCTTCCTCATAGCCCTATATTCAGCTTCTACACTTGAACATGACACAATCTTCTGCTTCTTGCTTTTCCAAGTTACTAAGTTGCCACCAATGAAAGTGCAATACCCGGTTGTGGACTTCCTGTCCACTCTATCTCCAGACCAATCTGCATCACAATATCCAACAATCTCAGTACTCTGGTTGCAGCCTAACCAAACTCCTTGTCCTGGTGCTTCTCTTAGGTATCTCAAGATCCTCTCCACCATGTTCCAATGGTGTATCTTTGGTGCTTGCATATGTTGGCTGACTTGATTCACTGCAAAACACACGTCTGGCCTTGGGATGGTAAGATAGATGAGATTTCCAACCATCCTCCTATATCTCTTGACATCTTCATATGGCTTGTTCTCTATCTCCCCCTCACGTAAGACTTTGTACCCATCTTCTAGTGGAGTCTTGGCTGCTCTTCCACCTAAGTCACCTGCCTCACTCAACAAATCAAGTGTGTACTTCCTTTGAGACAGAAACTGCCCCTCTTTAGATCGGCATATCTCAATCCCAAGGAAGTACTTTAACTCACCCAAGTCTTTGATATCAAATGATGATTTAAGAAAGACTTTAGTTGAGAGAATACCTTCTTTATCACTTCCAGTGATGATGATATCATCCACATATATAAGGATTACCACAATGCCTTGTGAGCTGGTGAGAGTGAAGAGAGTATGGTCAGCTTCTGATTTCACAAAGCCTCTTCCATTGAGTGTGGTACTGAGCTTATGGTACCAAGCCCTTGGTGATTGCTTCAACCCATAGATAGCCTTCTTGAGTCTAAGGACATTTCCTGGTTTGACTAGGTGTTCTAGGCCTGGAGGTGGCTTCATGTAGACTTCATCCTCAAGTTCTCCTTGCAAGAAAGAATTCTTCACATCCATTTGCCATAGATCCCATTCCAAGTTTACTGCCAAAGATAAGATGATCCGTATGGTATGAAGTTTTTGTGAGAATAAGAGATTTAGAGAGAGTTTACTTGCTGGAAACTGAAGAACATGAAGAACAAGAGAGAGAGAGAGAGGAGATTTCGAAATGTAAAGAGAGAGAAGGAGAGAAAATGATTTCCTTACTCTATTGTTTCTGTCTACACTCCCATAAATAGGGAAAATAATCAGAATAAGTTAGACAAGAAAACAATAAACAAAGAAAACAATAAAATAGTTCTGCTGGAATAAGACACTCTGCTCTATCTGCTGTAGTAAGACAAGGGCACGTCCAGACAGAGTTGATAGTGACATCTCATCCAGCTATTCTTAACTTGAACATGTGATCTCTTCTTGTCCATTACTCCCAACAGATACTTTCTCTATTTTAAATCATCCAGAAAGCTTCTGGTCGCTTGAGAGAAGATATTGAGGAAATTGTCATCCATTTGCTTGCCCTCCAAGTCAAGCTAGGTTGAGGTGTATGGACGTCCCAAATTAGCAGTTTCTGGATTGTCTTAATTTCTTCATCAACTCCAGCTTATTTCTTCTTCATCTTAACATTCATGTCAACAATTTATTCTTCATCTCAACACTCCCCCTCAAGCTTGAATTTGGGAACCAGTCAAGCTTGGAATCATGAAGAACTTCCCTCATTAAAACCTTCATGTGCAAAACCCAGTGGGACAAAAACAC
The DNA here is from genome assembly GCA_905132765.1 of Moricandia arvensis. NCBI lineage: Eukaryota > Viridiplantae > Streptophyta > Magnoliopsida > Brassicales > Brassicaceae > Moricandia > Moricandia arvensis. The sequence continues at coordinate 1,753 of CAJHQP010007974.1, forward strand.
ACCAAGGAAAAAGAGTAGAAGCCTTCATGCTAAGAAAGTCAGTGAGATGTGAGGTCTATGAGTCCCAACTTAGAGTGGATGAACTCACAGACTTTTGTGCTTGCTGCCTTTTTGAAGATATCAGCTAGCTGGTCTTCACTTCTAGTATAGCAGGGTAAGATGACTTGTTGCTCCACTGCTTGTCTCACTTTGTGGCAGTCTACTTCAATATGTTTTGTCCTCTCATGAAACACATTGTTGGATGCTATATGAATTGCAGCCTGATTATCACAATGCATTGTGATTGGTGATGTAGTCTCTATACCCAAGTCTCTTAGCAGGTTCTTGATCCAAATGAGTTCACTAGTAAGCTTCCTCATTGCTCTATATTCAGCCTCAGCACTTGAACATGATACCACCTTCTGCTTCTTGCTCTTCCAAGTGACTAAGTTGCCTCCAATGAAAGTGCAATAGCCTGTTGTAGACCTCCTGTCTACTCTATCACCAGCCCAATCTGCATCACAATACCCCACAATCTCAGTGTTCTTGTTGCAACCCATCCATACTCCTTGTCCTGGTGCTTCTCTTAGATATCTCAAGATCCTCTCCACCATGTTCCAGTGATGTATCTTGGGTGTTTACATATGCTGACAGACTTGATTGACTGCAAAACAAACGTCTGGTCTAGTGATGGTAAGGTAGATGAGCTTTCCAACCATTCTCCTATAGTGCTTGACATCTTCATAAGGTTTGTCCTCAAACTCCCCCTCACACAACACCTTAGCCATCTTCTAGTGGAGTTTTGGCTGCTCTTCTTCCTAGATCACCTGCCTCATTCAACAAATCAAGTGTGTACTTCCTTTGGGATAGGAACAGTCCCTCTTTAGACCGGCATATCTCAATCCCTAAGAAGTACTTTAACTCACCCAAGTCTTTGATATCAAATGAGGTTTTAAGAAAGCTTTTAGTTAAGAGGATACCTTCTGATGAGGATATCAAATCAGCATCAACCATGGCGAAAGAAATCAGGAAAAACTAGTGAAGCACATGAAGCTGAGAATATCTAAAGAAGCCTGTCATGACATATGTGCAATCAAAACGCCATATCTTACAAACCAGGAGGAATTTATTCATGAAACTACTTTTGATGGATTCTATACTCAACAAGAGCACGCGGAGATTTGGTTTCATATCAAAAGGATTAATGGTTTAGAAGATATGTCATTTTCAAGTCAAAGGTGGACCGACTTGCCTTATTTAGAAGATCAAGAGCATATAATATGTCAAACTCAATGCTGGCGTCCAGAAGACTTTGTGAAACTTATAGAAGCACTCCACAACCCTTTAAGAAGCACCAGCACACACTGGATCAGGCGGATCCTTGGAGAATACAATCAAATCAAACCGGAGCTAAATATGGAAAGTTGGAAGATTATTTGGTTTGATCATTACCAAACCAAGATATGGCGACCAGGAGACATTCTATTATTACCAGAGGAGCCTGAAGACATAATGAGAGCCTTCAAATCGCAAAAGATCAAAAGGAGAAGAATATGGAGGAGTTTACCTTATTTGGCTTCATGCAGTATTTCTGTCAAAGATCTCCAACGGCTCTTTATTTTATTCTGTGGAGGTTTGAAGACACATTCAGTGAACCAGGACATTCCTAGACGTCATAATTTCATGCCTAAGCTATCAAAACTCAAGCAATCCCACCCATTCAGCAAAATCCCCCAAACTACTCCAAACGGCTAGTTTCTTAATTTTGCAAGATTTCTGTCTTATTTGTTTTATTCTGAGCATTATATAAGCTCATTAGTATCACCATTTGTAGAGCACGTCTTTCATCTAAGTTTATACAACAAGTATTGTTTTTCCTTTCAAAGTTTGTCTTTGAATTGATTTGTTCTTTAGAAACCAGAGTTGTGAGAAGCACTTTGTTTTCTTTAGTTCTGTGAATTAGGTTGTTTGAGAGAGTCAGATAGCTTTATTCATCATAGGTTGAGAGAGTCAATCACTTCATTCCATCAAACCACCAGGTTGAGAGATTCAATCAAGCCAGCAATCCGCAAGTCCCCTTCCAGTCCATCATCTGACCAAGCTGAAAGAGTTATACGACCAGCAGTTTGGTTCCATCAATCTATCCTTGTGAGGCTCAGTTTTGTGCCCACATCATCTGGTATCAGAGCTTAAAAGCTCCTATCAGGTTGTTTCTATCTTTTATTCTTGCTTTGTTATTTCATTTATAAAAAAAAAACCATAAAAATGTTATTTTTTCTTTAATTTTCGATTTCTGCCATTTTTGTGTTTTTAGTATTCTTATTACTTTAGAAAAACTAAAAGAAGAAGTTAGTAGTGTTTGATCTTTAGAAACAATTTGAAAACCAAAAGAATCTGTTTGCATTTACTTCCTAGTCATATTTCCTTTTCTAGTATATCTGCATACCAAAAAGAAAACCATAGTATTTTGTCTGATTTATTGCATTACTTGACTTTCCTTTTGCTATTAATTTCGACTTGCATCCAAAGAAAAGCCAATAAATATTATCACTTCGTGCATACCATATTGCTTGCATATATAAATAAAAAAGAATATTGCATCATATTTGTTTCATCATTTCGATTGCGTTCATAAAAAAAAAAGAAAGGGGAAAAGAAACATATTTCATCTTAGTTTATTTAAATTCTGTCAAAGCATATAGTATTGCTTTCCTTGTTATTATTTCACTTATATTTCACCCCAGTACCTATTGAACACATAACCCACGAGTTTGTGTTATGTCAGGAACAATGGGAGATGAAGAAGAAAGTGAACATGATTGGGAACATGAAGACCAGCTCTTAACTGATGAAGAAGGTGGTTATGATGAGGATCAGTGGACAGATGATTGTTCCAGCAGTGACTACGATGATGATCCAGATCGTGGAGAGCTTGAACCAGAACCACCAGACAATTATCAAGACAAGACCAGCTCCATAGATTGGTCCAGAGAAGAAGTGGATGAAGAAACTGAATCCCAGATCAGTCTAGATGAACACCATCATGAAGAGGAATCTCATGAAGTAGAAACAGAGGATTGTTTCAATGGAGAGGCAGAGAATGAATCAGAAAAGGCTTATCCAGAAGATAGCTTTTATTATAACTCTGAACATGAGGAGTCATACGTGGAAGAGAGGCCATGGTGTGAAATACCATACTCTGATCATGAGGAGGAACACCAGGATGAAACTGATTCCCAAATCAGTTCACACTATTCTGAAGCAAACCTTGAAGATGGGGCAGCAAGTGAGCATGATTTTGATGTAGAAGATACGTTAAATGAGGTTGTGATAAGTGATGGAGAGTATGAGCCAAGATACATCAAATATGCAGGCCCTCACGAAGGACCAGAAGCTTACCTAAGATGGGAGAAAGACTTGGAGCATTGGTTTCAACTTCACCAAGTTAAAGAGGAGGAGAAACCACTAATTGCAGAGGATACTCTAACTGAGTATGCATATTGGTGGTATGATCATGATGCTTCCTGGACAGAAATGAAGGAGCTACTACGTGAGGAGTTTGTGACAGGAGCTGAGAGCAACAAGGAATATCATTTCAGGCGCCCTGATGTATTTCCTAATCCAAGGATATTGATTCTAGCACCCATGCCAACTCCAAAGATTAAGCCAAAGAAAATGTGTGGTCCTAACTCAAGGGAGATCACGTGCAACACCTCCAGCAGCAAAATAAACGATAGGGAAGTTGTATCAACCAAGAAGAAACCAAAGGAACAACGTGTGCAACCAAAGGCAGTACCAAAAAAAGGAACTCAAGAGAAGCAGAATTCAAATATGAGTTCTCTACATATGATCAAGCCTCAAGCAACTTTTCAGTGGTTTAAAGGAGCTTTACAGCTACCTAAGAAGAAGACAGAGGTGAGGCCTACAGCTCTAACAAAGAAAGTTCAAACCAAGTCAGAACAACAAACCAAGAAGCACAAGCAATATCCAAAGCAGGAGTTAGAGCAATGTAAGTCTTCTGTACTTTCAAAGATAGCTAGCATAATCTGTTATAGATGCCACAAAAAAGGTCATTATGCTGTAGCTTGTCCAACTAGATCAGTAGAGACTTTCCACTTAGCAACACCAGAAATAAATGCATTTAAAAATAAACTTGTTCAGCTAGTCCCTGAAATGTCTATTTCTAGTGTAATACACTTGTCTTTGCCAAGGGATGTTGGTGCAGGAAATGAGGAAAACTTTGAGGAGCAATGCCTAGAAGTAGACACAATCCAAACCAATGTGATTATCAAATCTCGACCAACACCAATCACTGCCCTCAACCCAGAGATGGTACTTGCTAATCTAGTAAGTGATAAATATGAACTTGTTGATTACTGGAATAATATCTTAACCAGGCATACTTTCAAGTATTCAGTTTTTATTGATTCCAGTTCAGATATAGTACACTTGCTCTTTCCCTTAAGTGTCAAGACAAAAACAGGAACCATTGGAGTACCCAAAGACTGGAGAGAAGAACCACCAGATCCTAAACCAGAGCAAAGCAGAGGAGTAATCCTATCTTACCTACTCAAAGGAGAACCCCCAGATGCCCCACGCATCACCACACCTAAAACATATCAAGGTAAGACCCTAAGCTCCCAAAGAAGGATGAAAGCTAACTTGCTTTCTCTTGGTACAGGAGATATAGTTTCGAGGTCGAAACTTCTTCAAGGGGGAGGGTATGATGAGGATATCAAATCAGCATCAACCATGGCGAAAGAAATCAGGAGAAAACTAGTGAAGCACATGAAGCTGAGAATATCTAAAGAAGCCTGTCATGACATATGTGCAATCAAAACGCCATATCTTACAAACCAGGAGGAATTTATTCATGAAACTACTTTTGATGGATTCTATACTCAACAAGAGCACGCGGAGATTTGGTTTCATATCAAAAGGATTAATGGTTTAGAAGATATGTCATTTTCAAGTCAAAGGTGGACCGACTTGCCTTATTTAGAAGATCAAGAGCATATAATATGTCAAACTCAATGCTGGCGTCCAGAAGACTTTGTGAAACTTATAGAAGCACTCCACAACCCTTTAAGAAGCACCAGCACACACTGGATCAGGCGGATCCTTGGAGAATACAATCAAATCAAACCGGAGCTAAATATGGAAAGTTGGAAGATTATTTGGTTTGATCATTACCAAACCAAGATATGGCGACCAGGAGACATTCTATTATTACCAGAGGAGCCTGAAGACATAATGAGAGCCTTCAAATCGCAAAAGATCAAAAGGAGAAGAATATGGAGGAGTTTACCTTATTTGGCTTCATGCAGTATTTCTGTCAAAGATCTCCAACGGCTCTTTATTTTATTCTGTGGAGGTTTGAAGACACATTCAGTGAACCAGGACATTCCTAGACGTCATAATTTCATGCCTAAGCTATCAAGACTCAAAGCAATCCCACCCATTCAGCAAAATCCCCCAAACTACTCCAAACGGCTAGTTTCTTAATTTTGCAAGATTTCTGTCTTATTTGTTTTATTCTGAGCATTATATAAGCTCATTAGTATCACCATTTGTAGAGCACGTCTTTCATCTAAGTTTATACAACAAGTATTGTTTTTCCTTTCAAAGTTTGTCTTTGAATTGATTTGTTCTTTAGAAACCAGAGTTGTGAGAAGCACTTTGTTTTCTTTAGTTCTGTGAATTAGGTTGTTTGAGAGAGTCAGATAGCTTTATTCATCATAGGTTGAGAGAGTCAATCACTTCATTCCATCAAACCACCAGGTTGAGAGATTCAATCAAGCCAGCAATCCGCAAGTCCCCTTCAAGTCCATCATCTGACCAATCTGAAAGAGTTATACGACCAGCAGTTTAGTTCTATCAATCTATCCTTGTGAGGCTCAGTTTTGTGCCCACATCACCTTCCTTGTCACTCCCTGTGATGATGATATCATCCACATACACTAGGATCACCACAATTCCTCTTTGACTGGTGAGAGTGAAGAGAGTGTGATCAGCTTCAGACTTCACAAAACCTCTTCCATTGAGAGTGGTGCTGAGCTTGTGATACCAAGCCCTTGGTGACTGTTTCAACCCATAGATAGCTTTCTTCAGTCTAAGAACATTTCCAGGTTTGACAAGGTGTTCTAGGCCAGGAGGTGGTTTCATGTAGACTTCATCTTCCAGCTCTCCTTGTAGGAAGGCATTCTTCACATCCATCTGCCATAGATCCCACTCCAAGTTGACTGCTAAAGAGAGGATGATCCTTATGGTGTGTAGTTTGGCCACAGGTGCAAAAGTATCAAGGTAGTCTTCCCCATATGTCTGAGTAATCCCCCTTGATACTAGCCTTGTCTTGCGCCTCTCTACTGTTCCATCAGCATTGTACTTGATGGTGAAGATCCAACGGCTTGTCACTGCTTTCTTGCCTTTAGGAAGCTCAGCTTCATACCAAGTATCATTTACTGTCATTGCATTGGTTTCATTTCCAACTGAATCTCTCCACTCCTTGTGCTCCATAGCTTCTTCATATGTCCTTGGGATGCTGGAATGGAATGCTGGAAGATACCTCAGCTAACTCTTCAACCACCTCACTTCAGAAGCCGCATTGTAGAGTCACCTTCTTCTTCACACAGCCAAGAGTGCTCTGACCACTCTCTTGTCTAGACTCGCCAATGTCTAAACCCGGATGGCTCCATCTTCTATTCCTGGTGCAATGGTGAGGAGGAACCAGGTCTTGAACTTAGATCATCAGGTAGCTCACTCAAGTCCCCACCTCAAGCTTGAATTGAGTCTAGGTTCAAGCTTGAAAGTGAGCCTGAATGAGCATCCAAACCAGGAGCACACCACCCCAACAGCTGCGCTTAAACCACTGGTCCACCTTCATGTCTTCAGCTTCAAGTACCCTCAGGTCACCGGCCTCCTCAAGCTTCAGTGATGACCTTCTCTTCTTCTTGTGTGCCTTGAACCAGGAGCTCATCAACCTTCATGGTATGCGCTTCTTATAACCGGCTACTACACCAAGAACATTCCCATTGCTCCACACAATGGATCAAGCCTTCCTCTTGTTCCGGATTGGTGTTGAACAAGAGACACTCCATGTGAACCTGAAACAACACTCAAACTCCAAACGAGATAAGACTCACTTGCATTGGGATCAAACCTTGACTAATCATCAAGTTTGATCACCAATGTCACAAGCTTTGCACTTAGACAGTATCTCATCATCATTGAGATCCATCTAATGCAAGCTTACCACTCTCTAAATGCTATCACAAAGCACTTAGGCAACCATTTCCTGCCTTAAACGACCCTTATACATCAGTCTAAGTGTCTCAACCTTAAGGCAGCCCCAATGACAAGAGTATGCAACAGCCTTAACCCATTTACTTTATGAATGCAAAACGGATTAGATACAACTATCTATCATCCTAGCAAGACATTCATAAGAACAGAGACTAAGCATCAATGCCATTTCCAAACACCAGACCCAAATGCTTCACTTTAATCAGTTTCTATTCATGTATGCAAGCAGATTCAGAACATGCTATCTAATATCATGTCAAGCAACACTTAGAACTGGAGCAAGCACTTTAAAACACTCAACCATTCAAAACGAGTCATCTAAACATCCTGGGATAGATTCTAAACTTCATATCTAGCAATCTTAAACACATCCTCAGGTCTCAAACACATCACACAACACATTCAGTTCATAAAGTATCAAGCTTTATACAAGGGACAGTAGGTTCTTACAAACAAGGAACTAGTGTTATTCCTTGAACACCTTTGATTCATGGCAAGATCAGGAGCTCTTGGTTGCGACCCAACACCTCCTTCCTCCATGGACCTTCCCTTGAACTCTCCATGCCCAAAGTCCCCACCTTTCTTCATACTTTGGTCGCCCCCACCAGTAACAAGGTGAAAGCTTTCACCTTTCTTCCTGGTCTTTGAAAAAGAACACGCCTTGGACTTGATTTGATGAAGAGGGTAGCTAATCCACTCCATAACTTCTGGATCCGAGGCTCTCCTTTCTTCTGGACGGTATGAGAGAGTATGGGACTTCAAGAACAGCTTCTGGGTTTGCTGATGAACACCTTCTTGTAGAGGATGAACCGGCTGGAAAAGAAAGCTCCTTTCTGGGTTTTAATGGCAGGAGAGAAAGCCTTGATCTTTGCGGAAGCTAAACACCAAGTTCTGATGAACCAGGCTCTGATACCATGTTGGATTTTCACCAGAGTATGTGGATCTGGGTTTGTGTGTGATGAACAAGCCTTTAAGGGCAGTGATGAACTCGAAATGAATGAGAGAAGGGTTCTGGTTTTACTTGTATGAACTTGAATCAAAACCACAGAATACTAGAGACTTAGAGAGATTAAGAAGAATAAGAAAGGGATAGACTAAGAGGGATTTCGACTCAAGAACATCAAGCTTTATTTCTGGAAGTGGAGAGGGGTTTTCCCCCTTTCTCCCTTAGGGTTTACAATCGCCACTTATGGCTTTATATAGGCAATACAAGTAGCAGATTAATAAACCTAGATCCTATGGATAGAAACACTTGAATAAAGATGAACGGCTAGGATGATCTCTGGATGGAAGGCAATCCGTGTAGTATAGGATGATTGGAGGAGAGGAGAAGTGAATCTGGACCAAAAGCAGTCTCCATTCAGTATTTGAAATACTTGGCCCTTATTGCAGCTCGCCTTGGTCAAGAGACAGCCTGTCTTGTGCTGGCTTGTGGACTGAATGTGTGGACAGGAGTGGCTGCGAGTATGAGCTGGGAAAGGCACCTTCCTGGTTGCTTCCTAAGGCATCTTGAAGATGCCAAAAGGATCTTTCTCCCTTGGATAACCATACTCGCCCATATCCTTGCCTTGAGACCCAAGTCTTCTCCAAAGGGGGTTGTACGGACACCTTGGCCGTACACTTTGGTCCCGGATTTTGCACAAGCCTAAAATGGCTTGAAAGGTTGAGAAAAGTACATTCCGGGTCGACCATGTCCGTACGGTCCGTACAGTCCGTACGGATCCGTACAGTACGGACGACCCGAACTTTGCACATCAACCATTCTCTTCCAAACTCTGCCAAACTCCTCCATTGCCTTCCTACTTCAATATAAGCCCTTCTTGGACTTCTTTCTGACTCTAGACAAGCCTCTGGATACTCCTTAAGTCTTGATAAACATTTCCGGAGGTTTTGCCCTAACTTTGCACTTTAGACCATCTTCATCATTTAGCTCAGATGTTCATTTCTTCTCTCAAGTTAACAATCCCACTCTTCTCATCATAATAACCCTTAGTCTCTACAAACTTCACATCTCTTGATATTAGAACCCTTCTTGCCACTGGATCATAACACTTATTGAAAGTTTATTAAGAATATGGTGAAGAACACTCAAGAACAGCAAGAACAAGAGAGAGAGAATGGAGAAAATCCGTGAGAGAAGAGAGAGAGAGTAAACAAGTAAAGAGGAGGTTTATTTCTCCTTAATTGATTCAGAATCAATTTTACAACACATATAGAGCTTATTTTCGACCTAGAAGGTCCAGCAGACAAGGAGACAAGGGGACAATTGTAAATAAGTGAAAGAAACAGTATTTGCTTTGGTTTGAATTTGAATTTGAATCTGGCAGGAGTTTCCCCAACGTCCCTATACTGTATTCATACGGTTTCCATGTATTCATACAGTATAACACGTGGGGATACCTTGCTCCTCACTCCTGGTTCCTTCCTAGACCTTAACTTGCCTTGTACTTCACTTCAGAGTGACTTGTGTGTCAAGTCATTCCGTACATATGTACGGACTGCCTCTCTCCCAAGTAAGCTCATCCTCTTCATTTCTTTGTCTTCTTTATTCGTTAAGGTCAATACTCCCCCTCAAGCTTGATCCCAATGCAATGATCAAGCTTGGAAAACATGAAGACTTCCCTCATTAAAACCTTAATATGCAAAACCCTGTTTTTGGGACAAAAAACATACTAAGGAAAGAGTAGAAGCTCCATGGCTAAGAGGATTATGCCTTGGTAATGTCAGTGAGTCCAAGTTTAGGATAAATGGACTCACACACCTTGGTACTTGCGGCTTTAGTGAAAATGTCGGCCAACTGATCTTCACTCCTTGTGTAGCACGGCAATATGACTTCTTCGATCACCATTTGCCTCACCTTATGGCAGTCCACCTCAATGTGTTTCGTCCTCTCATGAAACACTGAGTTTGAGGCTATATGTGAATGGCTGCTTGGTTGTCACAATGCATTGTGATTGGAGAAGTGATCTCGACTCCCAAATCTTTGAGTAATCCTTTGATCCACACCAACTCGTTTGTCAGCTTCCTCATGGCTCTATACTCTGCTTCAGCACTTGAACATGAAACCAACCTTTTGTTTCTTGCTTTTCCATGTGACGAGATTGCCTCCTATGAAGGTGCAATAGCCTGTGGTTGACTTCCTATCATTCCTATCTTCCTGCCCAATCAGGCATCACAATAGCCAACCACTTCTGTGTTGCCATTACAGCCCATCCATACTCCTTGTCCAGGAGCTCCACTAAGGTATCTGAGTATCCTTTCCACCATTTTCCAGTGATGAACCTTTGGCACTTGCATATGCTGGCTCAGCTGGTTCACAGCAAAGGCAAATATCAGGTCTAGATTTAGCTTACCCACTAGTCTTCTGTATTGCTTTGGATCATCAAATGGTGTGTCTTCATACTCCCCCTCACGTAAAATTTGTAGCCATCTTCTATAGAGGAGTCTTAGCTGGTTTCTCTCCAAGCATACCTGCTCCATTCAAAAGGTCAAGTGTGTACTTCCTTTGGGACAAGAAGAGCCCCTCATTAGAGCGGCATACTTCAATTCCAAGGAAGTACTTTAGCTCACCTAAATCCTTTATCTCAAATACAGATTTTAAGTAAGCTTTTGTGGTTTGTATACCTTCTTTGTCATACCCTGTGAATCAGATGTATCATAGTCATCAACATACACAAGGATGATAATATAGGAACTCTATGGTCTGATCATGGTACTCCATTCTGTTGGCTGGTTGATGAGATATGCAAATAGTATGACTAATATCGTATCTGTTCGTCTGAACTGTTGCTGAGTAACAACCTTTTCATAAGTGAGAGGATTGGATATTATAATGTAACTGCGTGAGTAGCTATATTATGTGAACTGTATATGGCCACTCTTATTGTGTATCTTGATTATTTATACTCCATAGTCTTATACTTCTATCGCATGCCTTGACTACGATACCATATGTGCCTTTGGTTTGACTAGAAGTGAATATCACCACGACCTACCAGCAGCGGTGCCGGAGATACTCTATATTGTAGATCTAATTGCCTAGTTTCCCCTGAAGAAGTAGCCGAGTATCTTAATATGATCTCTATCACATCCTCACATTTTGCCATAAGGCATGTAATCTTTCATAATAGCTAACCCACGTTGCAGTTATATGGGCAGCTAAAGCAGAAGGAATAGATTACCTAGATAGGAGAGTGTGAATGATCTTTAAAGTGAGTCGGACTCGATGTGGTTGACGCATTGACAGCGCTATCTAATGTTAATGCACTTGCTCCATACGCTAATGATGAATCACCCTATTAGCATGTACCAGGCCTTCGTCTTCTTTCATTTCTATGGTTTCATCCTATTGGCTCAGGTTTAGTTGATGGTGACGCATCACATCTGTAGGTCTTGTTTACTAAATAGCCTTCTTCCTTACTGGTAAGTGTCTAAGGAGTATACCTCTATACTCAAGTATCATTGTCCAATCATGGCAAGTAGTTTCATGACCCATGATTCCGTGTCCGCATCACTCTTATGGTACCTTGCTCTTCTTATATATTCTAAGATCCCATTCGATTATGGTCAAAATTGATTTATCTGCATAAAGTATAGCTTGGCTATAATGGGCGTGGTGTCTGCTATCTGGATATTGATTGAAAGATAGAGCTATAAACGTGAGTGATGGAATTGGGTGAAATGAGGACTAATCTTGCCATTTGCATCTTGAGTTTTAGCATCACTATTTCAACGACGCACTTGTGTTCGTCTAGTTACATAGATGGCGCGGTATGCACTGATTACACTTTTGCTTCTCTAAATTAGACGTGCTGATGTCATACTCACTACATGTGATGGTACACCATCTTACGAGCTTACTTGCATTAATGATCTCCTCTTTATGGGACGTGGGATTATTGTGGCTCTATAGATCGCTTCTGAGGCGTACTCCTCTGATTAAAGTCCATTTAGAGGCGGTTTTCTTGCATGGTAGTGAAGCACGCATGAACAGCGACAATGGGATTTCTACGTATATTCGATATTGATAGTATGTTGTCTATCCTGGTGGACTTTGATTTTTCTCCCCTATCAACTGCGCATTCATGATGCGGAAGTCCTCTATTTTCTGAGAGGTTATTCATACTCGTCAGTTATTCAGTCAGGCATTCTTAGTTCACCTTTGCTTTCTCTAGGTTCTCAATCCATGCCCTGCAGCTCAGATTACGATAACCGAAGCTGTTCTAAGGAGAGTTATCTAATTCTTTCTCTACTAGTGTATGATCTGGCTTAACAGGTTGGTTTGCTCTGTTTTACTTGATCACGCCGTGCTATTTGTGAGCACGAGATTCATTTCAAGTATATCTTCTTTCAGCTCTGCCATTACCTCATTACCACTATAAATACTTGATCCAGACCTTCTTCACGATTATCGAATATCTAGCAGCAGTAGCAAACCACCATATAGAGTTTATCTCCTTATAGTATGTTCCTAGTAATGTTTTGAGCTAACATATCTCCGTGATCACTGATAAGAGCAATGCGATTTTAGGATGTTCGAGAGAACACGTAATGAATCTTATATATCAACATAATGTATACTTATCAGTCAATATTTATACGACGAAGACGATCTTACTGTTATGGAGAGGAGAGTTTACATTAAGTATAACTCAGATGGTTGTCTTTCTTAAATATGTTTGAACACACTAGAGGCGACAGCATCTACTCACGACGCACCATCTTAGAGAAAACTGTGTATGAGGCACAAGTGAGACAGAAGAGACATTACGTACGACTCGCACATTTCTTAAGTTTGAATTTTCAAACTCTTGGAGGCGGAAGCCGGGATCGTAACTAACAGCTAATTTCCAATTGCGAGAGGAGAATAGTTGTGATCTATATAAAAAAGGAAGCCAATTTGTGCTCTCAAGCAACTTGCCATAATCGAAAATGGGAGCTAGAACTCTAGTAAGTATGATGCTGTATTAATCTTTCACAGTGCACTGTAGCCCAGACCGCTATGTCACAGAGTCGCCTAACTCCAGACACTTGCGAATCATTTAACCCACTTTACAGCTTTTGGAGAATTTCATTATAACAATGCTTTACGGACTTCTCCTAACATATCACCATTCAACAGCGAGCCGAGCAATGACAGACATAGAGCGATGGTTGCGTTGTACTTATAATGGTTTATATTGTTTGTATTACTGGTATTAGGGCATGTAAGGCATTCATTGATGCTTGTCGGATTTATACCCCAGCCTTTGTAACTATTTACTTTTAATTCAGGTCTAAGCGAGTGATGAGACGAGATTCCTTCCTCTTCGTCATTGATTCACACTTCCGTCGGAGCAACTATGAACAACATAACTCTCTCTCTCCACTTTCTGGTTACGGGATCAAACCTCATCTCTCTGCCTCGTTGTTCTCTTGATGTGTCTCCTTCGAGAGCAGATTATTCTTTCACATATTTCTTACTTTGCTTGTACATCATAAGTACCATCATTGGTCTATTCTTTTTACTCTAGATGACACCATAGTAAGTTCATACACCTCTATCGCACTTGAGACTCGGATATACCTTTCCTATGTCTAGTGGAGTCACATATACTACTTGTAATACCTTTCTGGTTGTGCTGAATACCAATAAATTCGATTGGCGCTTTTGCAACTCATGTCGGACTTCATGTGTCTCTCTTCTGTTCTCGATCTAAGTCTGGAATATAATCAAAGGACGATATCAGACATATCTAAACAATCACGCAATGTGATCCAATGGATATGGGCTTTTGTTTTGAGTCATAACTATATGATCTAATATTCTTCAATATGAGGATGCCGTGCTCATAAGACGAGACATCATGGAAGATAGCGCTCTATGTTGGGTAGTTTCTGTTGATCAGATCAGCATGTCTGACACGCAAGCATACCCCCCATAATATAACCACTCTTTGGAACCGTTTTTGTGTGCGAACATACATGCTTCTGGCAACTTCCATAAGTGTCGTTCTTCCTCCTTCAGACCACTTTCTTTTCCACTCTGTCTGTTGTGGTGTGTCTCGACAGCTTTAGATAATATCGATCTTCTATGCTATTTGACTCTAGGTTGTTATTGGAATGCAAGTGGCTTTGTGTACTCCGTAGATCCCATGTGAGTTGACCTAAAAATTTTAATCTTGGCATTGAAGTGATTAGTTATATAGCTTTGAAAGTTCATAAAAAGCTTTCTAACACCCTATCTTTTGATTGAATTTAAGGTCAGCCAAGTGTATTTCGATTTTTCATCTAATAAAAGTGACGAAATACTTGTGGTTTTCCCTAGAGACACAAGGAGCTGTCCACACATCAGAATGAACTAAATCAAAACAGTGATCATAGATAGTGGTTGATTTAGTAAAAACAGATTTGCAATGTTTGCCAAGGGATACAAGCTTCACAGCTATCAGTTTTAAAAAACAAGATTAGGCAACATTTAAGCTTAAAGCACGAGAATGAGGATGCCTAATCTAGCATGATCCATTAGAAGCTAGACCAGGAATGGAACTGAAAGCACAAGAAAAATCAGAACTAAGTTTGGTGTTTTCAAGCAAGTACAACCCTTTTCTTGCTCACACCTTTCCCAAGCTATCTTTACTTGTTTCAATATCCTGAAAAAGAACATCATTAGGACTGAAAACAATTTTGCAATTAAGATCAGTAGTAGCCTTTTTAAACTGAAAGCAAGTTAGAGGCAAATGTAGCATATAAAATGCCTTAGATTCCTTATCAAATAATTTTAAGTTCCCTATGCCTTTTAATGGGTACTCTATCACCATTAGCAATCACTACACTTCCTAGGGCAGGTTCAATTTTGCTAATAAGACTAGAGTCCCTAATCATATGGTGAGATGCTCCTGAATCAATAATCAGTGGTTTATCACTCAATGAATTATTTAAGACATTACTACTGATGTTACCAGAGTTTGCATTGAGTGCCTTGATAAGGGCCTCAATGTCTGACTTGCGGATGAAGGCATCATCAGAAGGAGGTTGAGATGTAGCTCCAACTGCATAGGTGGTAGAGACCAGAGCTCTTCCTTCACCATTTGGGCGCATAGGCTGAGAAGTTTGCTGAACAGCTTCATTGGCCCTTGTTTGGTTAAATCTTGATGGTGGCCTGAGATGTGGGTGAAGAATCCAGCACTGGTTCTTCATGTGACCACTCTTCTTGCAATGCTCACAAGTGACTCGCCGGTTCTCTGGTTTGAAGAAGGCTTTGTTAGCTGAGGCTTCAGCCTTGTGAGCCATGTTTCAAGTTACCTTTCACACCAAATAGACCCACTGAGCCTGGTTCCTTCTGGATTTGGGCACATACCTCCTCAAGAGTAGGTAGCTTGTCTGCCCTCAGCAAGTGTTTGATGAGATCATTGTAGCCTGGATTAAGAGTGAGGAGCAGACCAAACACTTTGTCTTGCTCACGCCTCTCATTCAAAATGGTAGGGTCAGTGGTATTTTGGCCTCAAACATCTCCAGCTCTGCCCAGAGAGCTCTGAACTTACCAAAACGTTGGTTAAAGTCCATGTCTTCCTGGTTCAAGCAGTTGATAGCTTTCTTCACTTCAAACACCCTACTGAGATTGGATATGTTTCCATAGACCTTCTGAAGGGTATCCCACAACTCCTTTGCGGTTTCACAGTAAGAGTAGGCCTCCATTATGGGACCATCAAGTGAGCACTGGATGATAGACAGCACCATAAAGTCCTCCTGACTCCATTTGTTTTCATCTACCACCACAATCTCCTTGCCATCTTCTCCTTGGATGGTTTGTTTTGGCGCCTTATCTGAAGTGATATGGGACCATAAACCTCTTCCACCAAGGGCATTCTTGATCAATCTTGACCAGAGAAGGTAGTTCACCCCTTTTAGAGTGACTGGAATCACCACTGCCTTGTTTTGCTCCATTTCGAACAATTATGGACCAGTGGTTAATAGGATGTATCCAAGAGATTTAAAAAAAAATAAACCGATAGAATGAAAGAGAATGAGAAGTAGAGTAGATTTGCGGAAGAAAAAATAGGTTTAGGAGCTTAGAAGCTCTGATACCATGAAAGTTTATTAAGAATATGGTGAAGAACACTCAAGAACAGCAAGAACAAGAGAGAGAGAATGGAGAAAATCCGTGAGAGAAGAGAGAGAGAGTAAACAAGTAAAGAGGAGGTTTATTTCTCCTTAATTGATTCAGAATCAATTTTACAACACATATAGAGCTTATTTTCGACCAAGAAGGTCCAGCAGACAAGGAGACAAGGGGACAAGGTAAATAAGTGAAAGAAACAGTATTTGCTTTGGTTTGAATTTGAATTTGAATCTGGCAGGAGTTCCCCAACGTCCCTATACTGTATTCATACGGTTTCCATGTATTCATACAGTATAACACGTGGGGATACCTTGCTCCTCACTCCTGGTTCCTTCCTAGACCTTAACTTGCCTTGTACTTCACTTCAGAGTGACTTGTGTGTCAAGTCATTCCGTACATATGTACGGACTGCCTTCTCTCCCAAGTAAGCTCATCCTCTTCATTTCTTTGTCTTCTTTATTCGTTAAGGTCAATACTTATAACCCTTTTGTGTTGGAGAGTATCCAATGAACATAGCTTTTGAGCTTTGGCATCTAACTTGCTCCTCTGTTCCCCTGGTATCAACACAAAGCAGAGGCATCCAAATACACGCAGATGATCCAAAGAGGGCTTGTTGTTGTTTAGTACCTCAAATGGAGACAAATCATTAAGAATCTTAGTGGGAATCCTGTTGATCAGATAACAAGCAGCCATCACAGCATCACAAACCTCTTTGGAACATTAGTATGGAACATTATTGACCTTGCCACTTCCATCAAATGCCTATTCTTCCTCTCAGCTACTCCATTTTTGTTGTGGAGTATAAGGACAGCTTGTCTGATGTATGATCCCATGCTGAGCTAGAAACTGCTTGAAGGCTTGACTTGTATACTCTCCACCATTATCTGACCTAAGAATCTTGATTTTGGCACTGAAATGGTTGGAGACATGGGTCTGGAAATTCTTGAAAGCTTCAAGCACTCTGTCTTTAGACTGGATCAGTGTCACCCAAGTGTACTTAGACTTCTCATCAATAAAAGTCACAAAGTACTTGTGATTCTCTCTAGACAGACAAGGAGCAGTCCAGACATCAGAATGAACAAGGTCAAAGCACTTCTCATAGATTGTACTTGACCTTGGAAAGACTGTCCTACAGTGCTTCCCCAAGATACATGCTTCACATCCATCATTTTCAAACACCACACCAGGAAGCATTAGGCTTAGAGCTCTAGCGTGAGGATGTCCCAACCTGGCATGCCATGTAGTGCCATCAACTCCCAGAGAAGTACTGATCATGCAGATCGAAGAAGATGGTTCTGTTCTTTTGAGATGATAGAGTTCATCATGACAGTGTCCTCTTCCAATCACCTGCCCTGTCTTTAGGTCTTGAAACTCAACATCATCAGGTCTAAATAGCACTTGACAACTCAAATCAACTGTAGCCTTCCTTACTGATAGCAAGTTAGAAGTAAACTGAGGCATATATAAGGCAGATGATTCTCTATCAAACAACCTAAGGTTCCCTATCCCTTCTATCTTAACCTTATCTCCATTGGCTATAATTACATTCCCTGAGGCTGGCTTTACATCACTAATCAGATTCCTATCACTAATCATATGGTGACTAGCTCCTGAATCTATAATGATAGGTTTAGAGTCTGTACCTGCCTTCTTAGCTGAGATGATGGCCTTGGCAGCTCTAATGAAGTCATTCAGATCACTCCTGGTCACTGAGTCATCAGTTCTGGTAGCACCAGCTGCACTTCTCCACGCTCCTTCCTCATTTGAATCACTACTGAAGGCAGAATACATTGTCTTTCCTTCAAATGTCTGAGGTTTAATCTGCTTGAGCAAATTCCTGGCCATCCTAATATCCATCTTCCTTTGTTTCAAAATATTTCTTCTATGTTGTTTCTTAGTCCTCTTGAACTCATGATGTGAGATTTATGTTAGAATAAGAGATTTAGAAGTAGTTTACTGCTGGAGAATGAAGAACATGAAGAACAAGAGAGAGAGAGAGAGAGAGTTCGAAATTTAGAGAGAGAGAAGGAGAGAAAATGTTTTTCCTTTCTTTGTTTGGTTCTCAGGATGCTTACATAAATAGAAAAATAAGTTAACTAGGAAATAAATAAACTAATGAGCCTGAACAAGGCAGAAGGCTCTTCCAGCTTAGGTGATAGTGACTGGTCTTTGTGTGGTCCTGACTCTCTCTCCTCTGATCCAAACCTTAACCCCACATGTGACCTCTCTTCTGTCTTGACTCCAACGGATCCTTGCAGTTGCTAGAAGCCAGACAGATATTTAAAATAGTCTTCCCAGTCAAGATATCCTCTTGTGTGCCTTGTAAGTCAAGTTAGGTCTTAGGAGTCCAAAGTGTACGGACCAGTTCACTCTTGATCATCCAGAACACTCTTCTTGACTTGATCTCCTAATTCTTGCCATTTCACTTCTTCATGTCAACACTCCCCTCAAGCTTGACCATGTGGAATAAGTCAAGCTTGGAAGCCATGAAGCATTCCCTCATTAAAACCTCAGCTAGGTAAAACAACATGGGAGAAAAACCAAGCCAAGGAAAAAGAGTAGAACACTTCATGGAGGAGAGATCAGTGACATGTGAGGTCTATGAGCCCAAGCTTTGGATGAATGAACTCACAGACCTTAGTACTCGCAGCCTTTGTGAAGATATCAGCTAGCTGGTCTTCACTTCTTGTGTAGCAAGGTAAGATGATCTTCTGCTCCACAGCTTGTCTTACCTTGTGACAATCCACCTCAATATCTCATGAAAGACTGAATTGCTAGCAATGTGTATAGCAGCCTGGTTATCACAATGCATAGTGATTGGTGTTGTGGTCTCCACTCCCAAATCCTTAAGCAGTCCTTTGATCCAGATTAGCTCACTTGTAAGCATTCTCATGGCTCTATATTCTGCCTCAGCACTTGAACATGAAACCACCTTTTGCTTCTTGCTCTTCCAAGTTACCAAGTTGCCTCCAATAAATGTGCAATAACCAGTAGTTGATCTCCTATCAACCCTATCTCCAGCCCAATCAGCATCACAATAGCCTACTATCTCAGTACTCTTGTTGCAACCCATCCAAACTCCTTGCCCTGGTGCTTCTCTCAAGTACCTCAGAATCCTTTCCACCATGTTCCAATGGTGCATCTTAGGAGCTTGCATATGCTGGCTCACTTGGTTCACTGCAAAGCACACATCTGGTCTTGTGATAGTGAGATATATGAGTTTTCCCACCATCCTTCTATAGTGCTTCACATCTTCATATGCCTTATCTTCAATCTCCTCCTCACGCATCACTTTGTACCCCTCCTCTAGAGGTGTTTTAGAAGTTCTACCACCAAGATCTCCAGCTTCCTTTAATACATCAAGAGTGTATTTCCTTTGGGACAGAAATAGTCCCTCCTTGGATCTACACATCTCAATCCCTAGAAAATATTTGAGCTCTCCCAAATCCTTGATATCAAATGTTGCCTTGAGAAAAGCTTTGGTGGAGCTGATCCCCTCTTTATCACTGCCTGTGATAATGATATCATCCACATAAATGAGTATTACAATGATCCCTTGCTGGCTGGTGAGAGTAAACAAGGTGTGATCAGCCTCAGATTTCACAAACCCTCTTCCATTAAGGGTTGTGCTCAGTTTGTGATACCAGGCTCTTGGAGATTGCTTCAGACCATAGATTGCTTTCTTAAGCCTCAAGACATTGCCTGGTTTAACCATGCCTTCCATACCAGGTGGTGGACGCATGTATACCTCATCTTCTAGCTCTCCTTGTAGGAATGCATTCTTGACATCCATTTGCCAAAGATCCCATTCCAAATTCACAGCAAGAGAGAGCAAAATCCTTATGGTGTGAAGCTTTGCCACTGGTGCAAAGGTTTCAAGATAGTCCTCACCATATACTTGAGTGTAGCCTCTTGCTACCAGCCTGGTCTTCTTCCTCTCAGGTTTCCCATTGGCTAAGTACTTAATTGTGAACAGCAACATGCTTGTTACTGCCTTCTTGCCTTTGGGAAGTTCAGTTTCAAACCAGGTTCCATTCTTCTCCATAGCACCCATCTCATCTCCTACTGAATCTCTCCATTCCTTAATTTCCATAGCCTCTTCATATGACCTTGGTATGTAAGCCTCATCAAGGTTAGTGATGAAGGCATGATGATCCATAGGATATTGAGCTAGGGAGCATGTTGCTTGAGTAGGATGTGCAACTGCTTGAGAGTTGAAATAAACCCTTGTATTGATCCAATTAGAAGCAGATTTTCTGAGCCTAGTACTCCTCCTTAGTACTGGTGGTGCTACTTCTTCTGGAACAGCTTCTGCATCATCTGAGGACTGACCCTGATTTACCCCTGATTCCTCTTGATCTTGTTGCTCAGCTTGGCCATGAATTCTTGCTGAGTTTTTCTGGTTGTGTTGGCTCAGCAGTATTGTCCCCCACATGGTCAAGGTGAGGAACCACCTGAACCTCAACTTCATCATTGCTGGAACCAGTTTCAGTCTCCACCCTTTTATCAGCTTCAGGCATACTGACCCCAAGGCTTTCCATCACTCTCCTAAGATTGCTTGCTCTATCAGAAGCTGATTGAGATAGGTTCTCTAGATCCTCCCAACTCTTATCATTGTAGTATCCTCTTGATTCTACAAACTTCACATCTCTAGACACCATGACTCTCCTAGTCTCTGGTTCATAGCATTTGTAACCCTTCTGGTTTGGGGAGTATCCAATGAACATTGCCCTTGTACTTTTTGCTTCTAATTTGTTCCTTTGTTCACCTGGTATTAATACAAAACAAAGACACCCAAACACACGCATATGGTCAATAGATGGTCTAGTTTTGTTGAGTACCTCAAATGGTGAGTGATCTTGGAGAACTCTGGTGGGAATTCGATTGATCAAATAACATGCTGTCAAGACTGCATCTCCCCAAAACCTTTTAGGCACACTTGTATGAAACATCATGCTTCTGGCCACCTCCATTAGGTGCCTATTTTTCCTCTCAGCCACCCCATTTTGTTGTGGTGTGTAAGGGCAGCTGGTTTGATGTATCACCCCATGCTGAGCCAAGTATTGCTTGAAAGCTTGACTAGTGTACTCTCCACCATTATCAGACCTGAGGATCTTCAACTTGGCATTGAAATGGGTGAGGACATGGTTATGGAAGTTCTTGAATGCCTCCAGCACCCTGTCTTTTGACTGAATCAGAGTCACCCATGTGTATTTGGACTTCTCATCAATGAAGGTGACAAAATACTTGTGATTCTCTCTGGACATACAAGGCGCTGTCCACACATCAGAGTGAATCAGGTCGAAACACTTCTCATAGATAGTGCTAGACCTTGGAAAGACTGTTCTACAATGCTTCCCCAAGATGCAGGCTTCACAATCATCATTCTGAACCACCATACCCGGAAACATCAAGTTCAAAGCTCTAGTGTGAGGATGTCCCAATCTGGAGTGCCATATGATGCTCTCAATCCCATTAGAAGTACTGACTAGGCAGTGAGCAGGAGATGCTCCAGAAACCTTAGTCTTTTCTAGGTGATATAGTTCCTGATGGCTGTACCCTTTTCCAATTACCTGCCCTGTCTTCAGGTCTTGAAATTCAACCTCATCAGGTCTAAAAAGAACTTGACAATTCAGGTCCACGGTTGCCCTTTTAACTGATAGCAAGTTTGATGTAAACTGAGGCATATATAAGGCAGTGGATTCTCTATCAAACAGCCTAAGGTTCCCTATCCCTTCTATCTTAACCTTATCACCATTTGCTATAAGCACATTCCCTGAGGCAGGTTTGATATTACTTGTAAGTTTATGAAGAATATAGTGAAGAACACTCAAGAACAGCAAGAACAAGAGGGAGAATGGAGAGAATTCGTGAGAGAAGAGAGAGAGAGAGTAAACAAGTAAAGAGGAGGTTTATTTCTCCTTTAATACTTCACTTCAGCTCAATACTCCCCCTCAAGCTTGACCATAGGGACTGGTCAAGCTTGGAAGCATGAAGAGCCTCCCTCATTAAAACCTTAATGTGTAAAACCCAGTGGGAGAAAAACACATCAAGGAAAAAGAGTAGAGGTCTCCATGCAAGGAGAGTTAGTGAGAGGTGAGGTCTATGAGTCCCAATTTTGAATGGATGAACTCACAGACCTTGGTGCTAGCTGCCTTGGTAAAGATATCTGCCAGCTGATCCTCACTTCTCGTGTAACATGGCAAGATGATTTGTTGCTCCACAGCTTGCCTGACCTTGTGGCAATCTACCTCAATGTGTTTAGTCCTTTCATGGAACACACTATTGGATGCTATGTGAATTGCTGCCTGGTTATCACAATGCATAGTGATGGGGTTTGTAGTCTCTATGCCCAAGTCCCTTAGGAGATTTCTGATCCAGATCAGCTCACTGGTGAGCTTCCTCATTGCCCTATATTCAGCTTCAGCACTGGAACATGACACAATCTTCTGTTTCTTGCTCTTCCAAGTTACCAAGTTACCTCCAATGAAGGTGCAGTATCCAGTTGTTGATTTCCTATCAGTTCTGTCTCCTGCCCAATCAGCATCACAGTAGCCTACAATCTCTGTGCTTCCATTACAAGACATCCAAACTCCTTGACCAGGCGCCTCCCTCAGGTATCTCATGATCCTTTCCACCATATTCCAATGATGGACCTTCGGTGCCTGCATATGTTGGCTAACCTGGTTCACAGCAAAGCATATATCTGGCCTCGTGATGGTTAAGTAGATGAGCTTCCCAACCATCCTCCTATACTGCTTCACATCACCATACTGCTTGTCTTCAAACTCCCCCTCTCTAAGTACTTTGTAGCCCTCTTCCAATGGTGTTTTGGCTAGTCTTCCTCCAAGGTTTCCTGCCTCAGTTAAAAGATCAAGTGTGTACTTCCTTTGAGACAAGAACAGTCCCTCTTTAGAGCGGCATACTTCAATCCCAAGGAAGTACTTGAGTTCACCTAAATCTTTAATATCAAATACAGACTTAAGGAATACCTTGGTTTCTTTGATACCTTCTTGGTCACTGCCTGTGATGATTATATCATCTACATAGACCAAGATGACCACAATTCCTTTTGTGCTGGGGAGTGTGAACAAGGTGTGGTCAGCCTCTGATTTCCTGAAGCCTCTTCCATTCAAGGTGGTGCTTAGCTTGTGGTACCACGCCCTTGGGGATTGCTTCAGTCCATAGATTGCCTTCTTGAGTCTGAGGACATTTCCAGGTTTAACCAGCTTCTCAAGACCAGGAGGTGGGTGCATGTAAACCTCATCTTCTAACTCTCCTTGTAGGAAAGCATTTTTGACATCCATCTGCCACAACTCCCATTCCAGGTTGGTTGCAATAGAGAGAATGATCCGGATTGTATGCAGTTTGGCTACTGGTGCAAATGTGTCCACATAGTCTTCTCCATAGGTCTGGGTGAATCCTCTTGCCACTAGTCTCGACTTCTTTCTCTCTTCCTTGCCATTTGGTAGATACTTGATGGTGAACACCCATTTGCTTGAAACTGCCTTCTTTCCTTTTGGAAGTTCACTTTCATACCAGGTATCATTGATGATCATGGCATTTGCTTCATCATCAACAGAGTCCCTCCATTCCTTGTTCTCCATGGCTTCCTCATATGACCTTGGTACAGATCCCTGATCTAACCCAGTGATAAAGGCCTGGTGCTCAAGTGGAAATCTTGCAAGAGAACACACTGCTGATGTTGGATGAGCTACTGCTTGACTGTTGTAGTAGACCCTTGTGTTCTTCCAGTTTGAAGGAGGGTTCCTTGTCCTTGTACTCCTCCTTAGTGGTTGAACATGAACTTCTTGCTGCTCTACTTCATCTTGAACTTGAGCAGTTTCTTGTTCATGTAGTACACTCTCCTGATCATGAGTTTGTGAACCTTGTGGTTGTTCTGGTTCAGGATCATTGGTTTCTTGTTCATGTAGTACACTCTCCTGATCATGAGTTTGTGAACCATGTGGTTGTTCTGGTTCAGGATCATTGGCCCCCTCAGGATCAGGATGAGTGGCTTCTTCACCCTCTGGTCCAGTATCAGCTGAAGGAGAAGCTGTGTTAGGAGCCACTTGTGGGTTTGAAAAACTGATTCCCAGATTCTCCATCAGTATCCTTAGGTTGTTTGCTCTATCTGAGGGAGCTTGAGACAGATCCTTCAAGCTATCCCAGCTTTTCTCATCATAGAAGCCTCTTGATTCCAAGAACTTCACATCTCTAGAGACCATAACCTTCCTTGTTTCTGGAACATAGCATTTGTAGCCTTTCTGGTTTGGTGAATACCCAATGAAGATAGCTTTGACACTTTTAGCTTCAAGCTTGTTTCTTAGTTCACCTGGTATCAAGACAAAACACACACACCCAAACACACGCAAATGATCAATAGATGGATAAGTCTTGTTTAGTACCTCATAAGGAGAGACATCTTGGAGGATCTTAGTAGGAATTCTGTTGATTAGGTAGCAAGCAGTGATCACAGCATCCCCCCAAAACCTTTTGGGAACATTGGTGTGAAACATCATGCTTCTGGCCACCTCCATTAGATGTCTATTCTTCCTCTCAGCTACACCATTTTGCTGTGGGGTATAAGGGCAGCTTGTCTGGTGAATGATCCCATGTTTGTTGAGATGTGCTTTGAAAACATTGCTAGTGTACTCCCCTCCATTGTCTGATCTCAGAATTTTGATCTTAACATTGAAATGGTTAGTTATGTAGTTTTGAAAGTTGATAAAAGCTTCTAACACCCTATCCTTTGATTGAAGCAAGGTCAACCAAGTATATTTTGATTTCTCATCTATAAATGTCACAAAATATTTATGGTTTTCTCTAGATAAACAGGGTGCAGTCCAAACATCAGAGTGAATGAGATCAAAGCAACTTTCATACATGGTTACTGATTTAGGGAAAATAGATTTGCAATGTTTGCCAAGAATACAAGCCTCACAGCTATCATTCTTAAAGGAAATACTAGGCAACATCAAGCTCAGTGCACGTGAGTGAGGGTGTCCTAGTCTAGCATGCCACATTGCATCTTTAGGTAAAACAGGAGATGAACTAAAAGCATAAGATAAATCAGACAAGCATTTGGTGTCTTCAAGCAGATATAAGCCCTCCTTGGTCACACCTTTGCCAAGTAAACTACTGGTCTCAATATCCTGAAAGTAGACATCATTAGGACTAAAAACAGCAAGGCAATTCAGATCACTGGTAGCCTTTTTAACAGATAGCAAATTGGAGGTAAATGTGGGCATGTAAAATGCTTTTGAATCTTTGTTAAACAGTTTCAAATTCCCTATACCTTTAATGGGTACTTTCTCACCATTAGCTATCATCACATTACCTAAGGTAGGTTCTATGTTACTGATTAGACTAGCATCACTAATCATGTGGTGAGAAGCCCCTGAATCTATCACTAGTGGTTTAGGATTCTGACCAGTAGTGTGTAATGCATTTAAAGAAGTTCCAAGAACAATACCAGAGTTTTCCTTGAGGGCTTTGATGAGAGCATCAAGGTCTGACCTCTTGATAGTCTCATCCTGAGTGGTCCTCAAGGTAGACAGAGAACTTGTCGCCATGGTTTTGACTTCACCAGCTGCATTTGAACCAGCATGAGAGCGCATGGTTGAGCAGATAGATGGTGTGGATGGTTCTGGCGTGTCTGTGGAGAAGTGTGCTCTTGCATCCATGTACTGACTCCTTGGCTCTTTAAACTTGGCAGGTTTGAGGTGAGGGTGAAGGATCCAGCACTTGTCCTTCATGTGGCCTTTCTTCTTGCAGTGATCACACACCCACACCTTCCTATCATCCTGCTTGTAGTATCCCTTGTTAGCTACTGCTACTTCCACCTTGTGTGCCATGGTGAGTTCTCCCTTTCCTTCAAACAAACCCACTGACCCTTGTTCCCTCTGGATTTGAGCACACACTTCATCCAGGGATGGTAGCTTCTCAGATCTGAGTATGTGCTTAATCAAATCATTGTAGCAAGGGTTAAGGGTCAGGAGTAAACCAAAGACCTTGTCTTGCTCACGCCTTTCATTTAACACCACTGGATCAGTTGTACTTGGTCTAAGCATTTCAAACTCAGCCCACAGTGACCTGAACTTCCAAAGAACTGATTGAAGTCCATGTCTTCTTGCTTGAGAGAGTTGATGGCTCTCTTCACTTCAAAGACTCTGCTAAGGTTGGAGACATTCCCATACACCTTATACAGAGTATCCCACAACTCCTTTGCGGTTTCACAGTATGAGTAGGCCTCCATTATGGGACCATCAAGTGAGCTCTGGAGGATGTTCAGCACCATAAAGTCCTCTTGACTCCATTTGCCTTCATCTGCCACCATGACCTCCTTGCCATCTTCTCCTTGGATGGTTTGCTTTGGCGCCTCCCCTGAAGTGATATGGGACCATAAGCCTCTTCCACCAAGGGCATTCTTGATCAATCTTGACCAGAGAAGGTAGTTAACTCCCTTTAAAGAGACGGGAATAACCATTGCCTTGTTTTGCTCCATTTCGAAGAAGACAGTTGATGAACTCGCCAAACAGTGTTCTTGCCAAAGATTTTGAAAAAATAAAAGAGATTTTGAGAAACTAATAGGATAGAATGAATGAAGATGGAGAGTAGAAAATATTTGCGGAAGAAAAATGGATTTAGGAGCTTAGAAGCTCTGATACCATGTAAGTTTATGAAGAATATAGTGAAGAACACTCAAGAACAGCAAGAACAAGAGGGAGAATGGAGAGAATTCGTGAGAGAAGAGAGAGAGAGAGTAAACAAGTAAAGAGGAGGTTTATTTCTCCTTTAATACTTCACTTCAGCTCAATATTACTAACCAGCTTCCTATCACTAATCATGTGATGGCTAGCTCCTGAATCTATAATGATGGGTTTAGAGTCAGGATAATATTTACCAACCTCCTTGGGTGAGATAAGGGCCTTGGCAGCTTTTATAAAGGAATCAAAGTCTCTTCTGGTCACTGGACTATCAGAATTGGTCGCCCCTGCCATACTCCTCCATGTTCCTCCTTCATTAGAATCACCACAGAGTGCTGAATACATGGTTCTTCCTGTAATTACTTGATGCTCAAACTCCTTGAGCTTAAATGTACTTGACTGGCTTCCTAGGGAACTTGGAAGCTTCCTTTCTTGAATGATATAACTTATCAGACTTTTGCAGGGTGAATCCAAGTTTAGGAGAAGACTGAAAACTTTGTCTTGCTCATAAACAGCTTGAAGACTC
>CAJHQP010007975.1:0-29362 GCA_905132765.1 Moricandia arvensis
CAAACACATGCTTCTTCGGATTCCTCACCGACGGAAGTTGCTTTACCTCCCGGTTTGTTTATGTTTATGTGCTCTGGCTTATGGCGATGAATCGCGGTTTCTAAGTTTTAAATCTTAATTTGGTTTAACATTTTTTTGCGTTTGGTCTGGTTCTATTTTCTGGTTTTAGATTTATTTTCTAGTCTCCAAGTTTCCTCAGTTTGTATGTTTCAAAAGAAAAAAAAATATTTAATATGAAAACTTTAGAAAAAAATATCCTTCTAAGATATTTTTTTCAGTTAAGTTTATTTTAAATGTATTTTTCTTTAAATTGGTTTCCAAAAAATATATATAAAAAGAAACGTTTTTAACAAATAAAACGTGATATATATATATATATATATATATATATTATTTCTTGAAAAAGAAATATTTACAAAATAAAATTATTATTTAAGAAAATAAATCATTTTCTCTTTAAACATAATCTCAAAGAACATGATATATAATAAAAAGTATTGAAATATTTTTTCTGTTAATAAATATCTTCAGTAAACTAAAGGTGATTTTGTAATTAAAAACTAATATATATAATGAACTAAAACTATTATACATAGTATATTTAAGATTTGTTTGAAAAAAAATATAATCACAAACTAAATATTTGAAAAAAATTGGTGTATAGTTTAAAAAATAAAAAATACAATTTTAACTGAACTAAGCAGAATGTAAAATATTAGAAAAGGTAAATAGAATATTTATGTAAAATAAACCTATTTTATCAATTAATAAATATTGAAATAACATAAGTCGAGATATTTGATAACTAAAAGTACTATACCATATCATTTTTAAAATGGTATTTTTGTTTTTAAATTTTAGTTTGATTTTAACTTTTAATATTTTTAGAAAACTAAATAAATAACATAAAATGTTTACAAAATATAATAGTTTGTATATTTTATTTTATTACTCAACTCCGAACTATCAACATATCGTCTTCTTTTCTTCCTCTTTTTTAATTGAAAAAGAAAAATATTAATCTTTCTATATCTAGATTTGAGCCAAATTTTATCTAATCAACTCCAAAGGATATTAATCTTAGTATAAGAATTAACAACACTAATCTTAGTGTATCTAGATATGAACCAGGAATAATTAGGTGTAATTCAAAAGATATTCTACAATATAATCTAATGTGCACATAATAAAAGTAACCAAATCAGTCAAATCATGTATAATTTTATTAAATTATATTTAAATATTAGATAATAAACCAAACTAAATTCAACTAACAAATTAGTCAAAAACTCTAACCTATTTAGAACAGTATATATATATATATATAATTAATTATGAAAAATAGATGCAATATAACATATTCTAATGATAACAGAACCGACTCAATATACAACAAAAGTTCACATGTCTTACTAACAGAATAAAATAATATTATAATATTTCATAACTAATTATTATAGTTTATTTATTCGTAAATATTAGTAGATGTATGAGCACGGGAAAATCACCTAATGTAAATTATATGTGATTAATGTTAGATAGAAAATTTGTTGATATTCAACATCTTACTTGAGACAGTAATTTTGATTGTTTCAGGTTGTCATACATCCACATTGGCATAGGTATTGATGTAGACTTGTTGTTTAGACTAAATTAAATGATGAAGAAGTGTCAAAAAGCATCTTTCTTTTTAACACTGAGTAACAATTACATCATCATATAATTTTTAAGTCTATTACATATTATGATCAAGTACGTGCAACATATGCGATTTTGATGAACAACTCCACGAATGATTCCACGATGAAGTTCTCCCCAAAACACTTGAATCGACGAACGATTCTACATGTATGACATCCTCGATTGACATATCCACTCCGCAACAGATGACCACAACGTACGACTCTGCTTGCAATACTCTCGAACTGCTGATAAGCTTGCATCCTATAATCTGCAAGAAATTGCATTGCCTGAGTTTCAAACCCGAGACATGGGTTTATAAGGCTTTAAACCTGAACCAATAGACTACGGTGCTTCTACATCAAAAAACATCTCCAAAAGATTTCCAAACCCTTAAATATTTTGAGTTTTTTTCTCTCCAACTTTCAAACCCAAAAATTTGGAAGTTTTTGAATAGTAAAACTTCAAAACACTATTTAGTGTTTAATTTATTCCTTATACTTTTGTAACTTACATATAATTATACTAATATTATTATCTCGCCACTTCAGTCCTTATAACTATATCTTACATAAGTTTCAAATATATCTAATATATATTATTAATATGAAATATATAAATATGTAAAATAAAATTAAAATAATTAAAAATAATATTATTTAAAACATAATATTTGACACAACCTTTTTATTAAATTAAGCAATATATTAAAAATTAAATATTAAAAGTAAAATCATATATTTTGTAAGAAAAATTACACACATCAATATTACACAAATTAAAATTCATACATTGATATAAATAATCTGGTTGATTTGATCCAAATCCCCCGTTACCAAAATATCATCTATAAAAATTTGGTGTAACAGGAGGTTGTTTTTGCTCTTTTTTTGTATGAATTTGCTTGTCTAAATCGAATAAACTCACATGTATTATTATCATCGATAATCTTACACTCGGGGAGAAATACTTTATTTATTCTCCATTTTGTGGTCTAAATTTTTTTTCGCTTGATTTTGGGGCCATCTCGTACCATTTTTTCTCTTGTTGTTGCAGTTTTCTAAGAAACTAAGGATTCACTAATTTGATGAAACCAAAATAGTCATAAATGAGTTATTACGTTAATCAATTTTTCTTTTGAGTTTTGCTTTCTTCAATCTGATAGCTAGTTGTGATGAATTTGATCCACCACCAATCATTCTTCAAGTCTTGTTCTTCACTTCGTCTTGTTCATCCGCATGCATGCTCGCTGACGCAAACTCTGCTATATTCATTGCTTTACTTGCGTCTGAATCAGAATGTACATCTGATCTTTGCATCTTTAGCGTCCTGGGAATCCCAACATCCGAGGCGATGAGGTTAACACCATCTTAGGATTAGCGTCATTGTTGAGAACACTAGTTGGTTGTATAAGGATTTTCAAGCTTTTTAGCTGAAAGAACTAGTTAGGTGGTAGTGTGAAGCTAGTCATATAACCATTAGACTTAGACATAGTTTGTTCGAATCAAGATTGTAATCGCCATTGATCGTTCACTTTCGGGGTTTTTAATATATAATATTATTTTTAATAATAATAATAATAATAATAATAATAATAATAATAATAATAATAATAATAATAATAATAATAATAATAATAAGTATGTATAGGCATGTAAATATCAGGAAAGGTAATATAAACTATTCTACTAAGAGTATGATTGGCAGAACATTAGCATAAGCATTATGCTCCTTATTGTCCGATCAACATTTATCTGAAAAACATCTAGAAAAACATTTATAAGATGTTAATGCTCTCCAAATGCTCTTTACTCAATGCTCTTATATGAAGCTTTTGGTAGAGTATCTGCAGTTAGAATAATAAAAAATAGAAATAATTATATATAATTAATTTATTTTATGTATAATATAAAAAGTTATGTTTATAATTTAAAAAATAAAAAATTGTATTTTTGAAAATAAAAATTGCTACTAAATATTTTTAAAAGAACAATATCTCATATTTAAAATATAATATATTTTATATAATTATACATATCATTCATTATTTTTAATAACAAAATATAATGTAGTGTATATTTATATATATTATAAATATAAAAATATCTATATTATTTAGAAATAAATAAATGATATATTATATATTAATTTTTATGATAATTTTGTATATGAATGATTTACTCCTCTACCAGTAAATAAATAATAATATATATATATATATATGTAATTAATTTATTTTATTTAATAATATCACAAATAATTTTAATAAAATAATCAAACCATCAATAACAATAATGTAAGCATGAGACTTTTTGGTAGTACCGGTGAACCAGATGGCTGCGAAATAAAGTGGAGAAGGTTTTTTTTCAAGCTATTTTTGTCTAATGGAACCTAATAAGTATCCCTTTTCGATTAGGAGAGATGGCCCCAACATAAATTATATATTTTTAAAAAATATATATTTAATTTTAAAAGAACAATATTTTATTTTAAAAATATAATTTTATTTATATAATTAAATAAGATTTATTATTTTTAATAACAGACTTATTATTAATATATTATATATATGTATTATTTGAAAATAAATATATTATATATAATTTTTATGTAATTTTAAAATTGTATACTGTTAATGCTCTACCAATCGATTTATTAAAATTTTTAATGAGACCATACAGCTGCTGAAGTATATTGATTCTACAACATACTGCTATTGCTTTATCAACAGCCGTACCAATCAAGGCCTTAGAAGTAATATTTAGGTTTATATTTGATTCAGCCTTATATCCGAAATGAACAAGCATAAGTATGAATATATAAAACATTATTTATAATTAGTACTTTATGATACAAAGGTAGGTTTTAAGTATGGATTAAGAAACTGTTTGGTGGTTCATTTATCCAATAATACTAGGAAGAAGTTCACATAAGCACAATCTTTTTGGATAGTAACACAAAAGAAGAAGGGAGCTCGAAACTGTAATAACCATAAAACATGATGTCATGATGAGTCCATTCAAAATCCGAGTTCCATAGCTGGGATCATTCCACCAGAGGCTACAATCTGTTGCTCAAGCTGCGTATATTCGATCAGGAAAACAAAAATTTAATCAAGATAAGTTTCAAATGTTGATCAAATATGGCAAAAGTCGATAGAGTTACAAGTAATCCTCACCTTGAACAGAGTCTCTAGCCTGTTCTTCACAAGATAGTACTCTTGCTTAACTTGTTGCAAACATCTATGACATCTGAAATTTTCATCAGGTCTTTTCCTTGTTAGACATCAAAATCGAAAAATAAAAAAGGAGCAACAAACATATTCGATCAAACTCACGCTTCAACGTTTTGTTGCTCGCAGTAGCTGCGGAAGACAACACAAGCATTCTTAACTCTCTGTGCTCCTATACTGTTTTTTGGCAACATCACACAGTCAAAAGCTTAATCTTATACATATCTAATGATCTCAGAATGCATATATTGTTGATATTTTCTGATTGTTACCTGGAGCTGCTACCTTTGAGTTGATGAACATGAGGATCAACTTTTTTGAAGTCTACAACTTGTTGATCTCTGCAAAAGCAATAAGAAATGTGAGAACACAAACTCTACATAAAGAGAAAGAAGATTAAAGAGAGTGTGATAAATTTAATTACAGGGAAAGTGAGAGATCATTGAGGATCCTGTCAGAATCTTGGAAAAAGAGAGTGACAACTTGTGAAACAAAATCTGGATTGCTTTCATCTTGTAGTTGTTGAAGCTGCAAGAACTGGCTGTCCAAAATCCCCTATTTATACAAAAACAAAGGACTTTCTATAATTAGAACCTATAAATTTACATAATCCAAACAAAGGACTTTCCATAATTAGCTTACAAAAGAATTGCAAAAGCTTTCTTTAGTTTCAAGATAGCGATAAATTTTACATTCTAAACCCTAAACTCCCGTTATAATTCCTAAAACACTTTCTTCAACCTTCAAATTCTATTTCCAACAAGAAATGGCTATAACAAAAACTTACTTCCAAGAAGAGTGATTTAGTGTAATCTTGCAAACTCTTCTGCATCTGAACCAACTCCATCTTCTTCTTTTTTTGTATATATATTTTTGTTCTCTGTGTCTCTCTGCCAATAATGGAGGATGAAATTGTCTACCGAATCCTCAGTACTTAAGAGATGAGAACAAAATCCTCCGTATAAAAAAACCATTTACTTTAATTTTTTAAAAGAAATTGTATTTTATTGTTACAGTTATAGTTTTGATGTGGGAGAAGAATCCACTGAATAAATCAACTTTAAAAATGGAAGCTGGTCGAGCTGTCGACCGTCTAACCATCCGAGCCTCCTTTTCTCTTATTTTCCGCTTCTCCTCGTTCTCTGTTTCGCAGATGTGATAAAGACATAAGATGCATTGATACTTCACTCTGTCTATTTCTTATTATTTTTTTAAAAAGTTCTATCAAATTTATAATTTTTATACACCTGATGAAAGAATATATTTTATGCACTGCCTGTATTCAATGTATCTTTCAAATAGCATCTCTTTGGGCTGATTTTTTATATATTTATTTGATTGATCTTCATTGATCTTGTCCGGCTAGTATTTGTTTATTAGAATAAAATATTGATTGGCTAGTTTTTAACCTTGTGCTGCTGGCCCTAGAGAATTATCCGAAAATCAGAAATAAAATAGGGTTATTATTGAACTATTTGTTAGAATACATTTGAGCAGGATACAAAATAAAATTAAGTTGAACAACGGATTATTATTCTTTCGAAGTAGGAAATATCTCTGGTTCGAAGCCCATTTATGCAAGTCTTGTGTATTTTTATCACTTTCATCAATAGAGGGCAAAATCATAAATTACACTCTGCAACAAAATTCATTTTTGGAGGTGATTTGATCCGTATATGCTTTGCTTAATATTTAACAAAGATAAATGACAGATCTACGTTACAAACATCAATTTTATTTTTCTCAGTGTTTCCCGATTTTAGCAAAATTGCAACAGAGTATTGCCATGGAGCGATCGCCGTAGAATCGGCCAATCCGCCCGAATTTTAGAATAGGGGTATTTACAGTGATGTCTCACAAAATCGTGACATAATGAATTTATCAAGTACATCGTGACTTTGAACTCCATATATAAGCCTTATGTTTTGTAATGTTGTCCACGGACCAAGTAAATACAATGTCTAATTTCTACAGCCTATATAATCCAATCATGTGGTGGAGAACTAATTAAAATGCAATTTCTTTTCTTCGATCCTCTTTATCATATATATCACAAAAACACATATACATAAAGTATTTTAACCATTATTTTTGAGTTATGAAAAGTTATACCAATAGTATAGATTGAACAGAGGTACCAGAGGAAACATAGAACTTCTTCTGGTATATAGGCGTTTTACATATAATTATTAAAACATACAATAATAAATGGAAAATATTTTAATCATGGTCAGAACTCCTCTCTTGAATTCGAACATCAACGCCATCATCTCCATCTATCCTCCGCAAAGTAGCAGTTCATGTTATGGAAGCAACAGAACAATGTCGTCCACAACCTCATCTCAGCGCCTGCAATCACTATTGATGGATAACAATATCCACTTCAGAAACTAGATTTCAATTTTCGATTGGGTGTATATGAAGAAAAATATTAAAAACTATATACTGATGATTATGCATAAAATGTGTATTTTATTGATAGTACAAGTAGACAACGATTACAAATATCGGAGGTTTCTTAAAACAAAAAGGTATGAACGTATTGAAAGTATAGTATCGCTCACCCATCATTAGGTCTGTCCTCTTTTTCTCCTTGGTCTTGCTTTTATAATATTAAAGAATCGATCATAACAACCACGTGATTTCCGGCGAGAATCTGGTGCCCTTACGGTCCTCTTTGATGCTTTGACCTCCGTTACAATGTGGTTGAATGTGTCAGCTTGACATGAGCCTTAGAACTTCGTGGGTTCATTGTCTTCTTGAACCTGGTATAGTGCAGGGGTGAAATCCGCCTCCAGAAGTCCCCCCCCCCGGGTCTGGCGTGTCTCAGATCGTCAGACAAGTTGAGTGTTGAATTCAAGTTGGGTGGAGAATTTGAGGCCGGTGGTCTATATGCTTTAAGATCCAGTCCAAAATCTCGGTTTTGGCGAATTAGTTACGAGGTATGACGTGGGTTGTGGAGTGATATTGCTTTGGAATGTGAATCGTTTTATTGACGGTAATCATTCCAATTATTGGGTTTCTAGTCTTTCTTTCATGTTTTCCTTACATTTTTTTCTCCATTGACATTCTCTTCTATTTTCTTTAATTGATTCTAATGACATCTCCTCACGATGAAGTGCTCAATGATCTCTTTGTTAGGCCTTTTTCAGTGGCGTTTCCGAGAAATTGTTTGGATGAAGATGATGTGCTCATCGCTCACCGCTTCAAGCGGTCTAAAAGAGTTTTGGTAGTTAGTTCATCATTGGAGTCAGACCTTGATATCAATTCGAGCAAGGGGGTCACCGTGTGAACTCACATGAGGGTCTTGATGTTCTTTCTTAACCAGTCTTTTATACTTAGAAAACTTCGAGTATGTAAAGTCCATTTATGATTTGAGGAAAAGACTAGGAATTTAGTTTGGTATTGAGTTTATTTTGCCTTCGCCTTCTGAGTTTTCGTGTTCTACACCTCCGGTATATATTACTATATATGATTTTTTTCACAAGGGTCACGTGTGGTTCCCTATCCCTCGCCTCTTGCTGGTTTATTGTCAAAGGCGCAAAATAGATATTTCTCAGCTTTCTGTCAAAAGTATTCAGCTGTCCTTGGGCTTGCCGTTCTGGCTGGTGAGCTCAAGAAAACAATGAGTCTGTAGCTCCTTGAAACCTTTAAAATTTTCAAACTTTTCTCCAAGAAGGCAAATATGTATTATCTTTATGAAAATCGTCAAATTGTCACCACACCACCTAGCAAGGTTGTGGACTGGGAAGGCAAGTACTTCTTTGTGAGGATTGACAAGAATTTGGTGTCTGCCAACCTCGTGAGTGTCGTTCAATGGAAATGGAATGGAAGTCCAAATTAGTTAAATTATTTACTATGCTTCTTTCTTAGGTATTCGTTTTTGGTTATATAGATATGTTTTGCAGTGCGTCATGTGGGGTCGAAAACTAAGATTGCGAACTTGGAGTCGATGACTGGGGGATTTCTGTCTATCCACAATCATACTTGGAAGACCATTACTCCGGATTGTATAGAATCGGTCCTTGAGATCATCTCAGGTGAGTGTTTATTTTTTGAGCATGGCTTTTTCTTTCTCTTGTTTTTGAATCTTGATTCTTGTTTGTCTGTTGTAGGTATCTTTGTCATTCTCATCCTCCTCCCGAGCTCGCCCCTCAGTGAGATGTAAAACACCCTTGGGTTTCATCCTCCACCCAAACTAAAAAGAAGAGGGAGTTGTGGAGCAAACAAGCAAATGAAAACGTTATTTTTTTGCAGCCCATAACAAGGGGTGCTGAAGCTTCTGAAAGCAATGATGTTCTTAATCAGCTTCCTTGTCCTACTCCAGGGAGAATTTCTTCATCTTCTGGTGAGCAGTATTTTGGGTCCCCTGAGGTTGAGCTTGAGGAACGTACTTCACTCGACCTCCGAAATGACCGTGACGAGTATCCTGAGTGGTTTGTAATGGTGAGCTATCCTGAAGGTCCAAGTCGTCCATTGCCTCACCTCAGATAATTTGGAGGATTCAAGTGTCCAAGAGACACTCCTCACCATTCATACCAACCATATGCAAGGGGAGTAACCATTTCAATCTATAAATATGAATTGATTGGTTTATGCCTTGAGAATTGATGCAAGTGTTTATGCATTATGTAGAAGGTACTTGGAGTTCTCTATAGCAGAAGCTGGTAGACCATAACTCTCCTTGAAGATGGCAAGAAGTCACAAGAAAGAGGGAGACAACAAACCAGCTTGTAGAAGAGATGATCCAAGAAATGATGTGCGCAAGTTATGGAGTTCATACT
The DNA here is from genome assembly GCA_905132765.1 of Moricandia arvensis. Taxonomy (NCBI): domain Eukaryota; kingdom Viridiplantae; phylum Streptophyta; class Magnoliopsida; order Brassicales; family Brassicaceae; genus Moricandia; species Moricandia arvensis. The sequence continues at coordinate 9,697 of CAJHQP010007975.1, forward strand.
TGCTGCTTAAGAAAGGCCTTGATCCAGAGTCTATGTGTCCAACCACACTGGTTCTAAGACACATAGAACTCATTGGCCAATCCCTAGGCTTTGTAGAAGTCCACTCTTTTTTCCTTAGAAAGTTTTGTCCTATGAGGTTTTCTTGCTAAGGTTTTTAATGAGGGAGCTTCTTCAAGGTTCCAAGCTTGCCCAAGGATCTCCTATGGTCAAGCTTGAGGGGGAGTATTAGAATGAAGAAGAAAATGCTAGTGATGGAGTTCACACTGGCATGTCTCAGGAAAAGGGGTGTAAATTCCTAACCATGAAGAATTTGACCATGAAACCAATTTCCCTACATTCTACACTCATCAAGGTCTCGCGGCGAATTGGAATCAGTCCAAAAAGAGTTATGGTTTGGAAGTTACACCAGTTACAAGTTGCAGGTGTTCTGCTGCCCGCTCAAGCAAGAGTGATTTGATCTAGAGTGGCTTGGAAGGCAAGGAAGCTGAGAGGCTTTCTCAGCTCAACCTGAGAACGCCTAAGAGAGCTTCTAGAAGGAGATTTGAAGTTCAAATGTGGATCTACAAGTTCAAATTCAAATTGGAGTTGTTGGGAGTGGTTATTACTATTCCTTTCATTTTTACCTTGTCTTCTTGTCTCCTTGTCCCCTTTCATGCAAGTTTAAACTCTATATATGTTGTATCTTGATTCTGAATTAAGCAAGTAAGAAGAACAAGTTTCTCACTCTAAATTCGTGGCTCTCTCTCTCTTGCTTGTGTTTAATCAATATTTACAATGTAAGGAGTTAAGCATCATGGTTTAGAGGCTGCCTTAGCTCTTCCTCTCTTAAGGCAGCCTAATACTTGTTAAAATCACCTCTAAACTCTTTATTAATCTTCTCTTACTCTAGCTTACTGATTCTATCTCTTTTTAGTCTTAAGTACACAAACTATAAGTGTTGTGTTACTTCACAAGGATAGATTCATACTAGAGATAGTTTAATTCTAGTTCTTGTATCAATCTCACAGCCCCTTTATCTTGTTAGATTCAGATGGTGTGTAGAGTGTTTTGCTGAGAGGATTCAATCACAAGTTGATTGTCTCTTCCTTGTAGTTGTGAGTTCTTGTTGTTGGTAGAAGGGAATTTAGTCACAAGTTGACTGAATACTCTCTTGACGTGAGACAAACACTCATGAATTCTAACATGGTATCAGAGCCTTGTTGCTCTTCTTGGGATGAACTCACTTCTTTTGTGTCTGTTTCTTCATCTGAAACTCTCTCTCTCTCTCTCTGACTTAAATTAGTTTTGAGGAGCTATGTGGCTAGGATTCAAAACTTGGACAGTAGAGAGTTTAGATGAGTTATGATTTCAAAATCTGAGTGTTTACTCAAGATGCAAGTCTTTAAAAGTTTTTTTTTTAAAATCAATGACTCTCCCCTTGATCTCCTCATTGTTTAAGCTTTTGGATGAAAGAATAAAGTCTGTTCATACCTGCTTGAGGGAGGGAGAAAAGATTAAACTTGTGTCTTGAAAAAAAAAAAAAAAAAAATCGATTTCAAAGATATGTGTGTTCTTTGAAAGGATTTTGAATTCTGAAAAATGTTTTGCATTGTGATTTGAAACTCTTTTATTCCTCTCCTCTTGTTTCTCTTAATAAGCTTGGGCTATTAAATCTGTAAAAATCTATGCTTGAGGAATGGAGAGTGAATTAAAGGATTGTTTTGAGTTTGAATACTCTTGAAATTGTTTTTTTTTTTTTGAAAATTGATTTTCTTTATGAAAAGGTTTTGGAAAGTATTTTTAAAATTCTGGAAAAGTATTTTAAAATTATTTTTGATAAGTTCTTGATGAATTCTTGGTTTATTAAAGCCATTGTAAAAGGTTTTAATTCCTTAGAAAAAAAAAAAAATTTTAAAATTGCTCTACAAGATTTCTTTGAAAGAAAAGGTTTTCTTCTCTTGGCCTTTATGGCTTTTGAACTTGGTTGATGGATAAAGAATTGTATTCCATTGACTCTTGTTCTGTTCTCCAGAAATCACCTTTGTGTGATCTAATCTCTTAATGAGTTATTGTTGTTGTTAAGGTTGCAGGAATCTCTTGAAGGGAGCATGTCCTTGCATCCATGTAATGAAAGACTGGTTGAGAAGTCATTGCCCCTCCAGAATTGGTGATCAACCATGAACACCTTAGGGCTGTGGTTTGATGTTTTGCTCAGCCATAGAACCTCGAAGGTCATGGACTGAAGATGCTTCCGCTTATACTCTCCATCTCACCATCATCCACGACACTTTTGGTTACTTATATTCTCAGTCTTGTTATCATATTCTTACAATCTCTTTCTCTCATTTTACAATGATCATTCACTCTCTTTGGCACTCTTGGAACTTCCACAAGCGTGAGTGTGCCCTCACTAGGAAGTTCCACCACTGATTCTGTCTTCGATGTTCTAAGTTCACAGATTCAAATGACTGATATGATCATAGTCTCATTGAGGCATGAAGTTAAATGTATGGGCACAGAACATATCTGAAGTTAGAACCGATTTCCCCAGCTTGAAGAACCTGGTGTGAAGAGTCTGGTGGAAAGTTGATGGATCAGCTTGACAGAAGGAGTATGTTGCCTGGAGGTGCAAGCGCATACTGAAGTTAGAACCAATGGAGACCTTTTGGGTGAAGTTGATGGATCAGCTCAGATGTGACTGGTTCTCTCCCAGTTTGATCATGGACCATGCCATAGATCATTCTACTAATACTCTGGTTACTCATTCTCTCACTCTCTTGTTACTCATTCACTTATTCACTGGTTACTTTTCTTAAATCATTGGGATCAGAATTGGTGAGTTATCAAGGTCTGATCCTAGTGTGTGTGGTCTAATTCTTGCTGGAGTTTGAGTGGTGTTTCAGGTACACAAGTGTTGTCTCTGTTCATCACCAGTCCAAGACAAAGAATAAGGACATTGTCCATGCTGATCAGAGCCTACACATGATGTATATTCCTGTGTCATTCAGAGCCTACATATGATGTACATTCCTGGCCATGGAGAGATGTTTTGTGTGTGAAACCGGTTGAAGAAGCGCAGCCTGTTTGGGTGTTGAGCTCCTGGTTCAAAAGACTTACAAGAGGCAGTGGAGAAAAGACTAAGGGAGGAACCGGTTGACTTAAGCGCAGCTGTAGGGGTGATGCGCTCCTGGTTTCAATACTCAATGTGCTCACTTCCAAGCTTGATCCTTCACTTATTCTCTCTGGATCATGCTTGAGGAGGGGTAATGGTGAGCTATCCTGAAGGTCCAAGTCGTCCATTGCCTCACCTCAGATAATTTGGAGGATTCAAGTGTCCAAGAGACACTCCTCACCATTCATACCAACCATATGCAAGGGGAGTAACCATTTCAATCTATAAATATGAATTGATTGGTTTATGCCTTGAGAATTGATGCAAGTGTTTATGCATTATGTAGAAGGTACTTGGAGTTCTCTATAGCAGAAGCTGGTAGACCATAACTCTCCTTGAAGATGGCAAGAAGTCACAAGAAAGAGGGAGACAACAAACCAGCTTGTAGAAGAGATGATCCAAGAAATGATGTGCGCAAGTTATGGAGTTCATACTTGCTGCTTAAGAAAGGCCTTGATCCAGAGTCTATGTGTCCAACCACACTGGTTCTAAGACACATAGAACTCATTGGCCAATCCCTAGGCTTTGTAGAAGTCCACTCTTTTTCCCTTAGAAAGTTTTGTCCTATGAGGTTTTCTTGCTAAGGTTTTTAATGAGGGAGCTTCTTCAAGGTTCCAAGCTTGCCCAAGGATCTCCTATGGTCAAGCTTGAGGGGGAGTATTAGAATGAAGAAGAAAATGCTAGTGATGGAGTTCACACTGGCATGTCTCAGGAAAAGGGGTGTAAATTCCTAACCATGAAGAATTTGACCATGAAACCAATTTCCCTACATTCTACACTCATCAAGGTCTCGCGGCGAATTGGAATCAGTCCAAAACGAGTTATGGTTTGGAAGTTACACCAGTTACAAGTTGCAGGTGTTCTGCTGCCCGCTCAAGCAAGAGTGATTTGATCTAGAGTGGCTTGGAAGGCAAGGAAGCTGAGAGGCTTTCTCAGCTCAACCTGAGAACGCCTAAGAGAGCTTCTAGAAGGAGATTTGAAGTTCAAATGTGGATCTACAAGTTCAAATTCAAATTGGAGTTGTTGGGAGTGGTTATTACTATTCCTTTCATTTTTACCTTGTCTTCTTGTCTCCTTGTCCCCTTTCATGCAAGTTTGAACTCTATATATGTTGTATCTTGATTCTGAATTAAGCAAGTAAGAAGAACAAGTTTCTCACTCTAAATTCGTGGCTCTCTCTCTCTTGCTTGTGTTTAATCAATATTTACAATGTAAGGAGTTAAGCATCATGGTTTAGAGGCTGCCTTAGCTCTTCCTCTCTTAAGGCAGCCTAATACTTGTTAAAATCACCTCTAAACTCTTTATTAATCTTCTCTTACTCTAGCTTACTGATTCTATCTCTTTTTAGTCTTAAGTACACAAACTATAAGTGTTGTGTTACTTCACAAGGATAGATTCATACTAGAGATAGTTTAATTCTAGTTCTTGTATCAATCTCACAGCCCCTTTATCTTGTTAGATTCAAATGGTGTGTAGAGTGTTTTGCTGAGAGGATTCAATCACAAGTTGATTGTCTCTTCCTTGTAGTTGTGAGTTCTTGTTGTTGGTAGAAGGGAATTTAGTCACAAGTTGACTGAATACTCTCTTGACGTGAGACAAACACTCATGAATTCTAACAGTTTGAACAGTTTGTTTATGATAAAACAATTGTTTCGGATTCAAGGACGAATCCATCACAAGTGGGAGAGACTTGTAGCATCCCTAATCCCTAATAAGGATCATGTGACTGACCATGGTTCGAAGAAACGAGTTGTAGATCACTTTGATCAAGAGGCAGGCTTTCCATGGTCAAGATAGGGTAAAGTATTTGAGGACTTAACCAAATCAGAGGGAAATAAATGAGTTAAAGGAGCTAGACGAGTGTTTGGTAGCTGAACAAAGTAAATGGCTAGCTCGACCAGCTAAACGTAGTTCGACCAAGCTTAGTCTAGCTCAGTCCTACTTAAGTCAGATCATTCAGATGAGCTACCAGCTCACTCAGCTAGACCAGCTGGGGTTCAACTCAACTCAGATGGACGAAGTGTTCGGGTCTTGGACAGTTGGCCGGGTCCGGGCCGGTGGCGGGCCAGGTGGTGCGGCCATGGTGGTTAGGGCCTGTTGGACCCTTGGGTAAGGTTGTGGGTTAAGTCTGGTGGGTATGGGTCTCTGTTTGGGCTTAGTATGGACCGAAGAAAGGTCAGATGCAGGTGAAGGGATGCATGCGGACAAGAGGTGCAACCTATCGACCAAGTTATGCCCATTCGCTAACAAGTCATGCTTGTTCGTGGGGAAAGACTTACCCCTTCGTTCTCTATAAATAGGGGGGCTTTCCATTCATTTTTATCATTCAATTTCAGAGTAAAATACTCAGAGAAAAACGTGAGAGAGAGAGAGAAACATAGAAAGAGAGAGTTCTCGGCCAATAGCAAGGTCGTTTGTGGTGATTGTCTTTCCGGCGACTAAGATCGTTTGTGTAAGCATCTCCGATCAAGAATGGGAAAGGCTGATAAGGGGAAGAACATGAAATACCCTAACGTGGTTTCCAAGGTAAGAGATGGGCCGTGGGTTCATTAGTCCATACGGCTAGCCCTTGTGGCCAAACCGATGGTTTGGTCGGTTCCATAGTCTCATCCATTTCTCTTAATCTATTTCCATTCATTCTCCATCTTCTCTTTCTGGTTATACACGAAAGTATGTGATGGTTGGAACCATGGGTTGCGTCCCTAGTCTTAACCCATCCACATCTTAACCGCTAACTAGACCATGGATCAGTTATGCTGATCAGTCCGGATCGTTCTAAGGAATGGGCGGTTGGGCTGAACGGTTGGAAAGTCCCAAAGGGTGCGAGTTACCAAAGGAAGCAAGTTACCAAAGGGTGCAAGTTCCAAACGGTGCCATTGGATGCAGGTTATGTCCAGTCCATATGGATCAGTCCACGGCTTGTAAAGCTAGGACATGTACACGGTTGTCTAACCGGAGTAATGAGTCGCAAGGTACGATCGGTTGTAAAGCCATCTGGATTGGGCTTGGGCCTTACTCGGTTGTATGGTTCCATGCCCAGTGCTGGATCAGGTAAGGAAGTCTATTGGGCCTTTGAGCCGGACTTCAAGAATGGCCGATTGTACCTAGACATTGCCCGGATGGACGAACTGGTCTTTGGGCGATACAGTTCTGATCGTGTTTCTGTTTGTTTTAACTGGATTGTCTATTTATTCTAAGTCATGTGGGCGGTTGGATGATTGACTTAAGGTATGGTAGATAGGTCCGACATATTATATGATTGTCTTGATTGAGATTTATCATAGTTCTAGGGACCAAGCCAAGCATTATAGTGTTGGAATGAAGACAAATAATGTGTTGAGATCAAGCAATGAAGAGAGACCTAACGTGACTTGCAAGCAAAGAAGAAAGGAGTGACCTAACGTGACTTGCAAGCAAAGAAAAGAGGAGAGGCATTTGAAATAAACTAAGAAGACTATGGGGAGATGTAGATCACGTGAAGGAGACCTAAGGGGAGCTACTTCACGTGCATAGACAAGGTCAGAAGCACTCACTCACTTGCAAGACAAGGACCACTCAGCAACTTGCTCATCCCCCATGCTAGCCAAGCACATGCTGTCTCCTTTTGCTCCTCTCACTCCAAACATTAGATCTAGATCAGCATGGGTCTCTTATTATATTGTTTCTATTGTTTATTCATGTATGGGCAGTAGGCTCCTCTTGGTGTCTACTTAAACCATTGTAACCCCAACATTCAAAAAAAGGAGAAAGAATCCTTCACTATTCTCTCTATTCTCTCTTGCATACAAACGACATTCTCTTCATACTCTCTCTCTCTAGTCACGAATTCTCATCATTCTCTCCTGTATTCTTCACTATATTATTCATATTCTTACATGGTATCAGAGCTCCCAAGCTCCTGAAAACTTCGTAGCTTCCGCAAATCATCAAACTTCCGCAAATCATCATATTCTCAAAACTATCTCCAAAAACAGTTTCTGCTACATCTCATTATCCACTGCTCCAAACTATCTAAGATGGAGAGATCAAAGGAAATGGCGACTTCAGTAGCTGTAAGGAGTCCAAAGAAGAAGCCAAACCATCTCATCTGTTCCAAAATGCTGAAGATAATCCATGGAAGAGACCATTCTTGGAGAAAGGTCACTAAAGAAGCATTAAAGCTAAGTTGTTCTAATCATTCTCTGGACAGCCATGCTGAAGATGTGTTTCTGACCAACAACACCCACGACCAGCAAGAGGACAGGAGGGGTTTGAAGTGTCTCCTTGACCAGAAGGAGAGAATCAAGAAGAAGAGGTGTTGGACAGTCAATCCACACCACAAGCCCTTCAAATTCAAGTGATTCACAGCCATGGAGGTTCAAGGAACTAGCTCAGGTTCCTTGGTTGTAAGTTAGCCTCCTAAACTTTAATAAGAGCGTGTTTAATTATTTAAATTGTTTCTGGTTGTGTTGAGTGTGTTGTTAGTATCTTAGGGACAGTTCAATGTTACTAGAGTTGTTGAACCTAGTTTCTGTCCCAAGATACTTAAACATGGTGTATGCATTGTTTTAGGAGAGTTATAGAATTGTTGTGTCTTGTTCTTGTCTTAGCTCATGTGTTTGTGTACTGTATGGTCTAGCCGAGTTGCTTAGAACCTGTTGTGTGTCTTGTTGCATTGCTAGAGTCCTAGGAGAGTTTCCTTGTCATGTGTTGCATTCATAGTTGTGTAGCTTGATTAGATGAGGTGTCTAGTCTATGCTACTGTCATAAATTGTCATTGCATTATGTTATTGTTATTTATGTGATAAAATTAGCCTAGATGCCTTGTAACTGATGAGTTATCATACATGAGCATTTAGTGAATTAGTTGCATGGATTTGAACTGAATAAATTGTTTAGATTATGTCCATTGCATCTCGTTAATCATTATGGATCAGACTTGGTGAGTTATCAAGCTCTGATCCTAATGTATGGTCTAATTCTTGCTGGAGTTTGAGTGGTGTTTCAGGTACACAAGGGTTGTCATCTGTCCATCATCAAACCAAGACAAAGGAGAAGACGATGCCCATGCTGTTCAGAGCCTACACGTGATGTATATTCCTGTAAATCCAGAGCCTACACATGATGTACATTCCTGACCATGGAGAGAAGATATTGTCCATGCTGTTCAGAGCCTACACGTGATGTATATTCCTGTAAATCCAGAGCCTACACATGATGTACATTCCTGACCATGGAGAGAAGATATTGTCCATGCAATTCAGAGCCTACACGTGATGTAAATTCCTGTAAATCCAGAGCCTACACATGATGTATATTCCTGACCATGGAGAGAAGAACCGGTTATAAGAAGCGCAGACCATGAAGGTTGTTGAGCTCCTGGTTCAAGAGACGCACAAGGAAGAATGTAGAACCGGTTGAATTAAGCGCAGGCCGTTTGGCTGTTGAGCTCCTGGTTCAGTAGACACACAAGGAGGGCCATCACCTAAGTCATGAGGAGACCGGTGGTCCAAAAACAATGGAGAAAAGATCAAGGGAGAAACTGGTTGGCTTAAGCGCAGCTGTAGGGGTGATGCGCTCCTGGTTTTAAGCTCAGTATTGCTCACTTCCAAGCTTGGTCCTTCATCTATACTCTCTGGATCAAGCTTGAGGAGGGGTAATGATGAGCAATCCTGAAGATCCAAGTCGTCCATTGCCTCACCTCACATCATAAACCGGTTCAAAGAAGCCACAACAAGGACAGCAACAACTTGGTGTTAGAACAGATGGCCATCAGAGACTACTTGACAAGAAGATCAGGTGTAGAGTCAGGCTGATTGGAATGCTATGAATCAGCCCAAGGCGTGGAGTTAGAACAGTTACCTTCTAGTTGGGAAGCTATGGATCAGCTTCTACAAGGAGTTAGAACAGTTACCTTCAGTTGGGAAGCTATGAATCAGCCCATAGCACGTGTGCATGTACCTGGTTGATAAAGCTTCAAGGAGCCGAGCACCGTCTTATCAAGTGGGGAATTCAAGTGGAGTTCACTCCCCACCATTCTTAAGAAAGGGAAGCACATAAAACTCTCATTTCAATTCGTTTATATGATTATTACTTGAAATGCTTTGAATGATTGTTTAGTGTATTTTCCAAAGAGCTGATGCACCTGTGGGATAATGTATCAGAAAATGAAGATGAAGCTATCCTGGTTTAGGCAGTGACGTGTCTAGACAAGAAGCTTGGTGCGGTCATGAAGCAATCCTCCTAAGCTTGACTTGTTCCACATGGTCAAGCTTGAGGGGGAGTATTAAGAAGCTTCAATGATATGTGAAGATGGATTCCTTGGTGGTTATTCAATAAGAAGAAGCAACCAAGGCTGAGAAAGAAGATGGTACCTTACTTGAGAGTCAAGGCGCAAAGAACCGGTCCATCCTTACCTTTCAAGATGGCGAGTAGTCAGAAGAGAGGGGGAGACTAAAACCAAGGTCTAAGAAGAGCCCAAGATACTGGTGTGTGCAAGATGTGGAGTTCACACTTGCAGCAAAAGTTAGGCCACGATCCAGAGCCTAAGGACTCCACCATGAGTTACCTGAAGTTCCTTAGGCTCACTGGCCAATCCCTAGGCTTTGAAGAACTCTACTCTTTTCCTTAGTTGGTTTTATCCCAAATGGGTTTTCTGGCTAAGGTTTTTAATGAGGGAGATTCTTCAAGGTTCCAAGCTTGTCCAAGGATCTCCTATGGTCAAGCTTGAGGGGAGTGTTGGAATGAAGACAAATAATGTGTTGAGATCAAGCAATGAAGAGAGACCTAACGTGACTTGCAAGCAAAGAAGAAAGGAGTGACCTAACGTGACTTGCAAGCAAAGAAAAGAGGAGAGGCATTTGAAATAAACTAAGAAGACTATGGGGAGATGTAGATCACGTGAAGGAGACCTAAGGGGAGCTACTTCACGTGCATAGACAAGGTCAGAAGCACTCACTCACTTGCAAGACAAGGACCACTCAGCAACTTGCTCATCCCCCATGCTAGCCAAGCACATGCTGTCTCCTTTTGCTCCTCTCACTCCAAACATTAGATCTAGATCAGCATGGGTCTCTTATTATATTGTTTCTATTGTTTATTCATGTATGGGCAGTAGGCTCCTCTTGGTGTCTACTTAAACCATTGTAACCCCAACATTCAAAAAAAAGGAGAAAGAATCCTTCACTATTCTCTCTATTCTCTCTTGCATACAAACAACATTCTCTTCATACTCTCTCTCTCTAGTCACGAATTCTCATCATTCTCTCCTGTATTCTTCACTATATTCTTCATATTCTTACATATAGAATCTATCCGTTCTGACTTCGGTTATGATTAATGCTTATGGGTTATGGTTTCAGGAACTGAGGCTGGTTGTGGTCAAGCCAAGGAGCCGTGAAGACTCAGTCAATGAGAGGCTGTGTAGCGTGTGGTTAGATGAAGTTAGGGAGGAAGTAGTTATTGTTTATGAGACTGTTAAGAAACTATGTATATTAGATCACATGTTTCTGAGTGATACAATTAAGCTTATTAATTATTCCGTTGTGCTAGTTGTCGATTGTTTATGAACCTTATACATGAATATGACCTAGTAAATAAAAGACTTCAAAAAATGAATCAAACAAGCAATGAAAATATAAAGTAAGTATGCGAGTCCAGTTAGGTCGAGAGGCCGGGATCGGGTCTTACACATTTGGGCTCTTGCGACAAGGTATTTCCTTTCCTGATAGTTGCATGCACCCAACGTTCTCCGACAAACTGGCCCATATTAGTCTGGTTTTTCTTAGTGGATGCGGTTTGGTGTATTTGTGCTCGGTCCGGTGGTCTTCAGGTACATCCTCCTTATCTTAATTCCACAATTCATCGTAATGTAATGTTCAGTAAAACCAGCAAAAGAGGCAAATGAGATGCTTTAAGCTCATTACACGAATTAGTCGACCGAGCAAAATGATGAAAGTTAATCCGGATCTGTTACCTGGCGGCTTGGTTGTATCGTCTTTCATATTCTAACTTGTAAGGTTGTATGCCTTTACCACTTTTATTCAAGTTTTTGGTTGTAATTTTCCTGATTATCCCCATTTAATAGGCCAATGGAATAAAATTTTCATATTAAAAATGGGTTATATCTTGCTCTATCTTAACTCTTAAGCACACCATTCTCATCTTCTAAACCACTACATATTCTTTTGTCACATCCGTCGCTAATTACTTTCAGAACCATACTCATACACACCATTCTTATCTATTTTCCCATGAATAGTTAATGTCGCAGTCTTTCTTAAATAATATATTTTCTCAATGACACTTCCAAACCAAATTAGTTACTCTTTTCCACTAAAATAGATGTTTTAGCAAAAACGTTTGTTTCACAAATATAGATGTTTTATGTTTCTTATGTAGAAATTATAAATTTCAAAAATAATAATTGAATTTATAGATTATTATTGGTTAAAAAATTATTGAAAATTAATAATTACAAAATAATATATTTATAATAGTAATTTAATGTATCATTTATATATTATTTAAAAAGTATTTTTAATAAATAACTTTACATTTATGTATGATCCATGTTAAGAACTACGCTAGGTGTAAGTCAGGCGGTCGATATGAGCTTAGCGAGTTAATGAAAACTCGAGTATTAATCGCGGCCAAGTTTCTAATTTTTTACTTGCAATATAAATATTATATATGTTAACATTGTTTAGTAAGTTGCGTTGGTTCAGGTAGTAAGTGTCTTACCTAGGTGTTAATAAACCTGAGTTCGAACCCCTATCTTCAGAATTTTGGTTTATTTTTCTATTGTTTTAAAGAGGGATAGACTAGTAATTTTGATGTTGTCTCTTTACTTTAACCTACGTTGTTCAAGCATAAAAATGACCGCCTCCACCACTTTCCTAGATTGTTTCACTCATTTCATCACTTATTTTGTTATTTTAATTTATATTTTATAGATCTAAAGTTAGATTCAAAATTTTAAGGTTTATATTCATCAAAAACTTGGTCCTCCGCCTTGAAGCTCCGATTAGCTCCACCTCGCTGCGGCTATGCTCCGATCACCGCCGACGTGGCCGATTAAACAGTTACACGGGCGCGTTTTCGAACAGAGTGTATGATTAACAAAATTACTATTACTTATGTGGTAGCTTCACGAGCATTCTCGGTCAATTTATAAAAAAAAAACAATTACTAGAATATTTACAATTCAATGTCATTGGACCTATGTTTTTTTTATGATGTAGTATTACACCGTGTTATCAATAATCCATTTATAAAATCGAACCTTTAAATTATCATTTAAATATTAAAATAGATAAATGTATGTGAATAATGAGAAACTGTTTATATTTTATTATAAAAATTAGTATAAAATATAATAATATATTTATTTTTAAATAATATATATATATATATATGTTTTATTGAATATATAACTGATGCATATTAATCTATAAAATTTATATATTTTATTTATTTTATTTAATAATAGCATAAAATTATTTATAAATAAAAAATATTTTAAAAATAACAATTTACAATTTATGTTTTAGTTGATATATTTAATTTTTATTTTAAAAATTAAATTGATGATATACATGAATACAAGGTTCATGGTCTCCTTAAATTAATTTTTGAATGATTGTCAGTCTAAAAATATACTATGGAGCATTGTTAGCAATAATTTACTAGGAAATATATTCACGAGATTATCACTTTCTTTTTAAAAATAATCCAATTATACATATATTGCTAACTTATATTTAAATATCTTGACTTATAGACAAATTAATTGCGTTTAGTATTTCGTTAAGGGAAGATGTTATAATTCAAAAATCTTTATATATATATATATATATATATGTATATATTGTTAAAGTAATTATTTCTTATAGTCGATTTTACTCTGCGTAAGGCGCAGGATATCACTTAGTTTTCTTAATATGTGTGGAAATATTGGAAAATGTATATTTTTAAGGAATGGAGGTAATTGTATATTAGTATCATTCTATTTTTAAAATTTGGGGTAAAGATATTCATTCCAACACGCCTCGCACATGATGAATGGGACATGCAAGAACATACGATGCGTGTAAACCAACGGCACTAAATTTATTATACCAACTAATCAAGATGATTAGTGGATCTTTCTTGATATTGCATGGGTCCATTGTCTACAAGGGCTGCTCTCCATCACTAATGGACCATTCAAATCTTACCATGAAGTTGTTGTCTTACATTATTTCCGTATAAAAGTTAAACTGCGTTTCCTAATTAGTTTTTAGCAATTAATTAGATGCACTATCAAAGTTTCAAATGATTAACTAAATGCGTTTGAAAAAAATCCCAAATATTAAAAATTGAATTCAAGTATATACCAAAAATTCAAAAATAACTTAAAAATGTAGTAAAAACTGCAATTGTTCCATTATGGTTAAACAAAAAATTGTAGATCTTTTTATGGCTATAACTTTCGAAAGTTTTCTCAAGACAATGAAGTTTGATTTTTTGATTTTACTAATGTATTTAAAATTAAAATTATTTTTTATTTAAAAAAAAATTGATGAAAAATAAATTGAAATCATATAAATAAATATAAACAATTCTAAATCATGTAAATTTACATTTAATAAAATTAACTTATTTTCTATATAGATAAGTGAATATAGATTGTAAGTTATGATTGTCCATTAGTTAGGGTTTGATAACATGTGTTCAAGTAATGTTAATACTTTAGGGTCATATTTTGGAATCTTGAATATTTTTGGAATTAGAGTTTAACATTTAAGTGTTTAGTTTTGCATATATTAAAAGTTTTGTAAGTTGATTTTTATTTTAATGACATGTTTATTTAGGGTTTATGGAAAAAATATTTCTTAAGAAGTTTGCCAAGAAATATACACTAACAAACTTCCTGAGAAGTCTTTTGAAAAGTATGATAAATTTAGTGTTTAAAGACTTCATTAGAAGTCTGCTAAATTGTAACGAAGAAGAAGTATATGCTAAACTGTAATGCGTTAGCAAACTTTTAGAGAAGTCTTATACACCAAATTTTTTATAATTTAAATAGAATTTTTGTCTTTTTATATAAGGAAAAAATTTTACATTCTCTTTTTTATATCTCAAATTGCTGCAACAAAAAATGTAATGCTTCCCTCTCTAAAACTTTGTATTCTCTTTGGACTTTAAATCACCAATTTTATATCCTTATTCTCCTATCTTTGTCTCATATCTTTCTCACTACTTTATTTTGTTTTTTTAGGTTTTTTATTCCATAGTTTTCATCTTTTCCTCATAAAAAGGTAGATCTAAAAATTTTAGATATGTATTTTTTTTTGCTTTTTGTATGTTAGATTCTAATAAAAATATACATTCAACCTAATGTTATGTTTTTATATTTTAGGCATAATAAGTTCTATTTTTCTTAAACAATTTTTAACATTTTTTTGATATGCAAGCTTTTCAGACTGAGAACAATATATCAAGTTTCAGACTTCATTAGAAGACTTCATTAGCGGACTTCTCCATAGGTCTGTAATGCACAAGTAGATTTCTGGAAAAGTGTGTTATGTATACTACCCAAAATTGGTAAGATTTTATTTTTGGTAGTTATAGTTTTGTGTTTTTGTGTGTTATAAATCCAAATAAAATTATAGATTCAACTTATTTTGATTGTTCTCTTATTATTTTAGTTTAAAGGTGTACTTTCATGATTTATCTTTCTCACTTAAAAATTAAGATATATATATATATATATACATATATTTAATGTTTTGATATAATTTTTATGTGTTAAAAAATAAAAATAAAAATTCATTGTGATTATATATGTTTTATTGTAAAAGTTCTAAATTTTAAACGATATAAATAATGGGACGATAAATTATATGACCACAATGCCGCAATTTTCATTTATTAATAAGGAAATTCAAAAGAAACTTGAGACTTGGGGGGGGGGGGAGGTCCCATGGGAATTAAGAAAAATAAACTTATTGTAACTTTTTATCTTTTTATTTAATTTTCAAAATTTTACTTTAAATTTTTTCTCTGTTTTGAAATAATTTTAAATATTTTTGGATATGAAGGTTTTTCCGGGTATGAAGGTTTTTCCGGGTATGAAGACTTGATATCGAACTTCATTAGAAGACTTCTCGAGTAGACTTCACCAAAGAAATCTCTTAAACTAATATTTAAATAGAAAATAAAAATTTCAATGAAATTTGAAGATTTCTAGAGTCTCTAGAAGTCTTCTAATGCACGGTTAGATTTTATTGATTTTTTTTTAATATTCCACATAGGGGTTAGAGATTTCTTTGAGAAATCTGTTAAGCTATAATGCACTAACAGATTTCTCGAAGAAGTCTTCTATATGAGCTCTTGAATATTTTGGACAATGTTTTTTTCAATCATGAACTCTTAAATGCACTAACCTTGCTTTTACATAGATTTATTGGGAAGTTTACTCAATTTTTTTGTTACCAAGAAATGGTAGTAAACTTCTATATTACAAAAATAACATATGTATTGACCAGAAAACTTATAAGTTTTTTCGATAGATCATACTTCTCGAGAAGTCTTCTACGCAAAAAAATGTGAAATATTTTGAATATCATAGAAGGATCCGATGAGAGTTTTTGTTTATCTTCTCCAAACACCCATAACTTCTTAATAAAACACATCCACTCATTATTGGCTAAGAAATCATTAACTTGAGTAACTTAAAGAAAATTTAATTTTGAAATTAAAATTTTTGAGTTAGGGATGAAATGAAAGAGAAAATAAAAGAGAAATGGTTTGGTAGGTAAAAAATAAGATAAAATACATGTTGACTTTTAATGTAGTTAGATTTTGGTTGTTGATTGTAGTTGGTTTATTGCTGACAATAATAATTTATTGAATAAGTGATGAAGATAAAGATGATTGAGTAAAAAAACTATTTTTTTTTTATAAAAATGCTATTTTCATAAATAATTTAAAATTTTAGGATGAATAGATCAAACCAAAAATTCAAAAAAGATTAGTATTGTGTTTAATCAAAAGTTTTAAGACATATCTCAAAGAAGCCCAATAAATTATACGCAAGAAGTCAAGCTTATGCACTCATACATATCTCCAAGCAATTTAAAATTAGAAAAGCATTGCCAATAGCCAAAATATATTTTAAAATGTAGAAATTTAAAAATAAGTCGCTGTAGAAGCAGCCAATTATGATTTCTTATTTACCCGAAATAAATACAAGGTGAAATTGCATGGCGAGATAGTCCATCTGTTGGTTCAAGGCCAATTTCGGGTTATGTTCAATTTACAGAAGTAAAATAAATGAGCTGTTGATTATGTCTTGTGTACGTATGTCCTTAGGACGTTGATTGATTCGAAGGGGGGAATGCGTTTTAAATGTTAAAATGTTATATTTAATTTGTTAAAACACACATAATACAGTGAAATCAATCCATTTTGACATATAAAAGCGCAAACACATAATCAAAACTTTATATGTTGTTATGATTTAAGGAAGAACTCGACATTTTACTATGTTATTGTGTATTTCTGTTATTATAGTATACTCAAATAATTTAACATTTAAAAGGCAAAATTTTGAATGTGAACGTAATGAATGAATATTTTTACGGTAGTAATTACTAATTCATTGATCTCAATTCAAAATTAAAAAAAAATATTTTTTCAAATAATTATTTTTAAGTTTTTGTTATCAAAATAATTTTAAAAATAATTTAAATAGACTTTTTTATTTTATTTTTATTTTTAATTTTAAACTTCACCTCTAAAGCTCCACTCATAATTTTAAACTATGAGTCTATTGATTAATTCAACGAGTATAAATATATATATTTAAATTTTTTAATAAAATTTATTTTGATTATTTTTTTTTTAAATTCTATTATTTGTGACAAAAAAAATTTAGTTCTATTTTAGAGTATTTTTTTTAATTATGCAGAATCTTGCATGCATATTTGTCTGCTTTTAACACGTGCATGTTTATTCATTATGTTAATTTTGTTTTGTCAGGCGTTATTTACAAATGTGAAATATACACAGAACGACGCATTGAAAATTTT
The DNA here is from genome assembly GCA_905132765.1 of Moricandia arvensis. Classification (NCBI taxonomy): domain Eukaryota; kingdom Viridiplantae; phylum Streptophyta; class Magnoliopsida; order Brassicales; family Brassicaceae; genus Moricandia; species Moricandia arvensis. The sequence continues at coordinate 26,902 of CAJHQP010007975.1, forward strand.
CTTTGCATTTGAAGTTTGTGATTACATGTGAAAGTATAGATATAGTACAAAATTTTCAATACACAAATTTTGGTAAGACAAATATCATATGGAAATTGTAAATGCAAATTAAGTTAAACGCATTAAATACTATTTCTTTCAATACAGCTTTTGTAGATATGTCATTTGGAAAAAATACCACTCAGTGCAGTAGTTCCATCTATAAAAATACACATAATTTAACATGCATACAAATTGTTGTGCAAACAAAAAACCTAATCCAGCTCATGTTCTCTACCCATTTGCGTTTCAGGTTTTATGAATACGTGTTTCATAGCAGAAAACTAAACTGATGCATCTTAATTGAAAATATATTTAGTACACAGAACATTCAATTTCGTTGTACGGATCAAATGATGACTTTTCGCTAACCGTGTTAAGCCGAGCTCAAGCTATATAACCCGATAGTCTCACAAACTTTTCGAACACAAAAGAAACTCCTATTTAGATTCAGTCGTGCTTCAACTCTGAAAACTTCGTCTCCTTAGGTCCAAAATTTAATTACTTTTGACTCTACTTTACTTTTTAGGGAAATAACAAGCAACTATTTCATCATTATTGCGTCTTCGTGTGTAGACATACAAACCTAATAATTTGACTTGGTCAAGTTCGTTACTAGTATTTTTCTACGGTCCTAAACCCAACATCTCGGACCGGATCAATGGGTTATATCCTCTCTAGTTCTTCTATAAATACGCACTAAACCAAGAACACACTTCATCATGTTTTCATATATATCTAACTCGAAAATTCAAGCCCATGTCCGAAGCTTCTTCTTTGCTAATTCCCAAAATCAACTCTCCAGTTACAACGAAACCAATGGCAAACAAAACCCTCACGGGCCTCGAGAATCTCATAAAGCTTCTCCCAACAGGATACCTATTACTCAACCCTGTCCTCACAAACGACGGTGAATGCTCCACAGCTAATAAGATCATGTCAAGCATTCTCGTCGCTCTTTGCAGCTTCTCATGCGTGTTTTCATGTTTCACCGATAGTTTCAAAGGCACAGATGGATCAAGAAAGTACGGTATAGTCACCAAGAAGGGTCTTTGGACTTACGCGGATCCAGGATCCGTGGATTTGTCCAAGTACAAGCTTAGGATTGCTGATTTCGTTCACGCGGTTTTCGTGGTGGCTGTGTTTGGGACGCTGGTGTTGCTTGACGCTAATACAGCAAGCTGCTTTTATCCACGGTTTAGGGAAACACAGAAGACTTTGGTCATGGCTTTGCTCCGGCTGTGGGCGTTGCCTAGCTCGGCCGCTATCTTTGCTATATTTCCAAGTAAACGGAGTGGAATAGGGTATGCTCCAGTTGGTGAGGAGGAGGAGACCAAGAAGGATAATGGGTCTGCATGAGACGTGTTGCTTCTGGTGTTTCTGAATTGTTGTGATCTTGGTCAAGATTTGTTGTAGAATATAAACTAAAGACAACGATTGTACGCTTAAAACATTTACTTAGTTCTTTATAACACTGTATATTGTATTGTATGACATCTTATATAGTATGAATAAAACGTTACCATATAAACTAGAGTTCCATAGTTGGTGTATGTCTATCTGGAATCTAATTAGCCAAACTTTTGAAGACATAATAATATTTCGTAAATTCATGCAAGTATACCTTGGAAGAAAACAACTGAATACGAGTGAGTTCTGATCTAGTTGGTCAAGTGGAGTACAATACACGTTTCCAGGTATAGTCACCTTCAACACATTCTGCTAAAAAAATGTCATAACACACAGAAAAAACTCTGTTTCAGAACAAAAACTTTACATCTTCTTTGCTTCTATAATCATAATTTGATTCGAAGTTCTTTAAACTTGGAGCACAAGTTTAGATTTGGAAACAAACATGCACCGTGTAAGAGCAGCATTATCGCGTGTCCGTAAAAAATGGTTTCTTAAAATACTTTTATCTTTTTTTAAAAAAAATAAAAAAAATATAAAATCCACCAATCGCGGGCCGCACGTGTCGCTGGGGCCCGCGAACAGTACAGAAAACTCACATAAACCGTATCTTATTTCACCTACGTAAGAGGCGTTTTCTCTGCAATTAATGGGCCCCCCCCACTACAAGAAACTCCTTTTTGCAGGCGATAATCCTGCTCTAACTCTACACAAGGAATACCTTTAAGATATGTAGTTTCATGACTTTACATTTAATATTAATACTTCAAGTTGTTATAGAATTGTAGTTTCAGTATAAGATAAGCAAAAAAGATTTCCTAAGTCATCTGCATAGGCGGTTCTCTTAACTCTCCATTTTTTCATGGGCCATATTGACAGTATGACATTCCATACTTCACAATCATAAGTTTCTCTTCTCTGCTTTTACCTCTTGCAAACCAAGATGTCTGCATCCAACTCACCTAGCAACTCAGATATGCTTCTTCTGCTGCTGTATCCGTTAAAGCATTTT